>CM032339.1:47893566-48000850 GCA_019022885.1 Schlechtendalia chinensis
TTAAACTTGTAGACGCAAAATTGATATAGAGTCAGACTTATTGCAAAAATTATAATCAAAACTTTTGCTTTAAATTTACCATCTTTGGCATCATTGATAGCTAAACAAAAGAATAATATGTTATGAAGTGCAATAGTTTAGCATATATATAAATATACATATATATATTTTCAACGTATTACAGTGTAATTTTAAAGTTTAATTGAATTGCATAATGTATTGGTTTTAGTAGTTATAAAATAAAGTAAGCTTTTTTAATTCTCCACGAATGAACAATTTAACACTTTATTTGACTTATCATATTTAGTTAATATAATTATTTATTATTTAAGTTAATAATAAAATTTAAGGTATTAAATATTTCCTTTTATTAAAATAACATGACGAAATTTAAAATTTAAATAATCCTTTGAGGAATATAAAAACATTTATTATATTTATATCATTATTTTAACAATATTAAACTGAAAAATTTATAAATAAATAAAGTAATTTTGGAAATATATTTGGTTTTATATTAATGTTATTTATCAAAATATTAGTTATAATGTTCCAATTAAGAATAAATGCAAAAAATTATTTAACAAAAGCTTATATTTTTGTAGCTTACATCAATACTCTAATACACACAATGAAGCTACTCTAATCATAAGTTCAACATCTTGTAAATGCCAAATTGATATTGAGTCAGACTAAATGAAAAATTATAGTCAAAGTTTTTGCTTAAAATTTACCTTTTTCATAGTTTCTATCAGCTATACAAAAGAATAATAAATTATGAAGGGCAATATTCTAGTATACATATTATAATCTAGTTGAAAATATTAAAATGAAATTATACGATTTGAGCGTATTACTGTGTAGTATTAGGTTTTAGTCGAATCGCAGGGTGTATTGGTTTTAGTAGTTATAAACTAATGTAACATTTATTTAATTCTCTAAGAATAAACTCTTTTTGTAACATAAAATGTTGAGATTATATAGAATCATTTGTATCATCAATTGTATTAAACATATTTTGATTAAAATTATATTGGAAGATGTAAACTGTTTTTTCTAAAATTAACTTGACCAAATTTAAAGTTGCAATGATTTCTTTAGATATGTAAACAAAAATACGAACTCATTTTGTTAAATTATGATGTTTTTTTTTATGTTAATATTCCAAGGCATACAGTTTTAACTAATTTTTTAACTAGTCATTTAGAGTAATTAAAATAGATTTGTATTAATTTAAAAATGAAATAAATGTTTGTTGTTTTTTTAAAAAAAGTAACTTTATCAAACTTAAAATTACAATATTCAAATGAGGAAGATAAATATATGATAAGAACTCCTGTAGTTATAAAACCATGTTTTATTCTTTATTGAAAGAACCCAAAACTGATAAATTTATAAGTATGAAGTATGAAGCAAAAAAAAAAAAATATATATATATATATATATACCTGTTTTTATTTCAAGTTGTTTAATATAATATTTATTACAATTTTCTAATTAGGATTATTTGTTTTACATTATTTTATTCATACGCTTATATGTTTACACTTGTAGTTTACACCATTATTCCTATCAACCAAAAAATGAAGCCACTCAAAACCTATGTTTCATACTTTGTAGACACAAATTGAAAATAGTCTTAGTTTAGTCGTAATATTCAAAATATTGTTGTCGATTAAAATTTACTTGTATTGTAGTAATTGAGATCTATACAAAGAAATGAAATATTATGATGTGCAATTTTCAGGTATTTATATTATAATCCTATTGAAAAGTTTAATATGAAATGAAACAATTGCCACCTTAATACCATGTGGTATTAGATTTTAAAAGAATAATAGAAGATATTGGTTTTAGTTAGAAAATAATGTAAATTATTTTATTTTCCAAGAATTAATGTTTTTTTTTTTTTTTTGTAAATATTCGAATTGAGCTTAAAAATATATATATTTAGTTTAATTTAACATTAAAATGTTAAATGTAAACACATTTTAAGATAAATTAAATTGACAAAATTTAATGTTGCACAGATTTCTTTAAATATCTAAATTTAAAAAACGAATGCATTTCGTTAAATATGATGTGTTTTTCTTCATTTTGATATTCCAAGTCAAAATATTTCAACAATGTTTTTTAACTGGGTCAATAGATTTATTAAAATACTTCTACATTTATTTATAAATGAAATATGTTTGCAATATTTAAAACCCAAAATTAACCAAATTTAAAATTGCAATGCACCAATAAGGAATATTAATAAATTATAAAAACCCCTGTAGTTACATAACGATTAATTATTCTTTAATATTACAATATTAAATTTAAAATTTTATAAAGGATTAAAGTAAAAAAATAAATAAGAATATATCATGTAATTTAATAAATTTATTTAACATAAAACTAATTACAATTTTATAATTAGGATTATTTGTTAAAAATTATTTTATTCAAATGCTTATATTTTTGTAGTTCATACCATAATTCTAATTAAACTCAATGTGAAGCCACTCATTATATATGTTTTTAATATTTAGACACAAATTTAATATAGGCTCAGAATAAATGTAATATTCAATAAAAAGTTGTCAATTAAAAATTACATGTCTTGTTGTTACTGGCATCTATAAAGAGGAATAAAATACTATGATGTGCAATATACTGGTGTACATATTATAAACTTGTTGAAAATAAAAATATTATATTAAATAATTTCCAGCATATTAGAGGGTGGTATTAGGGTTTAGTCGAATCACAGAATATATAGGTTTTATTAGGCAAAAAATAATGTAATTTTAGTTTAATTTATTAATAATGAACAAGTTAACTCTATTTTTGGACAAATCAAGTTTAGTTAAATTAAAAAGTTAGGGAAATATATAATTTAAGTTAATAATAAATTGTATGGTATGAACCATTTTTTCAGACCAATTTAAAAGTTGATATGTTTCCTTTAGTAATATTATTTCAAAATAATGAAATCATTTTTCTAAATTTTGGTGTTTTTGTTCTTTATTTTAACAATCAAAAACCAAAAATTTAACATATTTCTTAATTGGAAGAGGAGACTTATTAAAATAATATTTAATTAATTTAAAATTAAAATGAAATATGTATTAGCTTTTTTTTTTAAGAAAGTTATTTGAACTAATTAAAACTTAAAAAAAAATCATTTCGGAATATTAATATATGATAATAACTTCTGTCGTTTTATAATAACGTATTATTTTTTATTTTAGTAATCCAAAACAGAAAATTTATAAGTAAATAAATAATGAAAGAAAATGTATATAGATGTTTTCTTAAATAGTATTTATCATAATGTCAATTACAAATATCCAATTACGAACATGTATAACAAATTATTGAGCGAAGGCTTATATTTTTGTAGTTTATACCAATATTCTTATTAAACACAAAATGATGCCAGTTATATTATATATTTAACATTTTGTAACCATAATGTGAGAATAGGCATATAAAAAATGTAAAAATTATGTTCAAACTTCTGCTTTAAATTTACCATTATTTTCGATTTCTATAGATATAAAATGAAATACAATATTATAAAATGCAACATCTTAGAGTGGATGTTATAATCCCTTTCAAAAAAATATATTTAAATGAAATAATTTCCAATGTATTATAGTATGATATATGATTTTAATTCTCTAGGAATGAACAATTATCTTCTTTTTTTAACCAATCATGCTGAGTTAATATTAAAATATATATTTTAAGTAAAATCTTAAGCGATCCAACAAGAAATATAAAAATAAGATAAAAAGCCTATAGATATATTATCATTTATTTGTCTTTATTTTTTTTTTTTTTTTTTTTTTTTATTATTAGCTTCAACAACTTAGGTTATTAGCTTATACAATATTAAATTTGTGGATATATATATATAAAAAACATTATTTACACTAGATACTATTATACATGTTTATACGTTTGAGGTACAAGATGATTTGTTTGCTGTTTTCATCGTTAAGGCCTAGGGCTTCATGGAGACTGTCTGGGATTTCAAGGCTACTTCTGGATTCTGCATGTTTTCGGCAGTGGATGAGGAGGTGTTTGATTGTAAGAGTTTCACCACATATTGGGCACAGAGGTGTTTCTTCTTTACACATGAGGTGGCCGTGAGACTCTCTTGAGTGGCCAATTCGTAGTCTGTTGATAATTACCTCGTCCTTGCGATTGAATGATTGCGGTCTAGGCCAGTAATTGGTAGTGTTTTTAATTTCCCTAAGTTTATTGTCTGATGTACGTCGCCATTCGGATTCCCATAAGTTGGTGCAATAGGTGTCAATATTACTATGGATATCAATGAGTGAGGAGTGGGAGAGTACTTCAGACTTGGGGTTTTTGATTGTTTGACGAGCTACTTTGTCAGCTTTTTCATTGCCTTCAATTCCACAATGTCCTGGTGTCCATATAAATCGTATGTTCTTATTAGCTTTGGAAATGATGTTGCTTATTTTAATCGCTAAGGTGCTCGAATGGACGTTATACTTTAAATTGTTAAGAGAACTGAGTGAATCCGTACAAATGTTAATAATAGGGTCAGGTTAATTAATGGCCAATTTGACTCCTTCGAGGAGGGCTATGTATTCCGCTGTATAAATACTGTTATGATCTAATAGTTTGTAAGATAAGGATAAGTCGTTGTATATTATTGCAATGCCAACACTTGTGTTGGTTTTGGAGGCATCTGTTTAAATTTGAGGATTGGAAGGTGAATCATTCAAAATGTCCTTTAGTAGGTTTTTATATAAGGTGTTCATCGTTACTTTTTTGTTATAAATTGTTAAACTGGTGTCTACAAGAAATGGTGGCGCTCTCCATGGAGGCACTAAATTAATTTCTCGTTTGAATATTAAATTAGGATCAATGTTAGTGATGGCCATTTCGTTTGTCATCCTTAAACCGAGTGGTTTTTTGAGATTTAAATTGGTAGAAAATATATTTCCGAAACGATTTTTGATTAGAAATGAAAATGTTGAGTTATCTGGTGTGGATAATATGCGTGCTATGTAATTTAAAGATAATTTGATTTTTCGAATGTGCGGAGGTGGTTCTCCAGAGATTGATAAAATGCTTGGAATAGGGCTACTTCTGAAAGCACCAATTGCTACTCTTAGACCACTGTTGTGAATAATGTCCATATTTTTTAAAGTATTAAGGCTAGCATTATTATAACAAATGGATCCGTAGTCTAATTTGGATCTAACAAGGGATCTATATAGGTTGATTAAAATTTTACTTTCAGCACCCCATTCTGTATGACTCAGGGTTTTAATGATATTTATACTTTTGGTAGTACTAGTTAGGTACTAGTAGTACTTTTGGTTTTGATTACATGGGGTTTCCAAGTGAGTTTATTATCAAAAATTAACCCAAGAATTTTTATATTGTTGACGAAATGCAAAGGAATATTTTCCAAATATAATTTTGGACTTAGAATACGAATTTTTTTTGAAAACATAATACATTTGGTTTTCTCAGGTGAGAAAATAAACTCCGAGTCTAAACACCACTTAGACAGATTATTGAGACAATCTTGAAGTAGACGTGACATCGATTTTATGTTTTTTCCTTTAAGATAAATATGAGTGTCATCAGCGAACATAATGGATTTGACAGGGTGTAAAATGTTGTCAGTTAGATTATTGATTGCGGCTTGAAAAAGCAGAATGCTTAAGGGAGATCCTTGTGGAACTCCATTTTCAAGTACGAATTTTTTGGAAATATGTTCATTTATTTTAACTTGAAAAGAACGTTCATTAAGAAAGCTTGAAATAAATTGTAACATCTGTCCGTGAACATGCCAATTGTTGAGTATATTTAAGACTCTATGACGCCAAACTGTGTCATAAGCTTTTTGAAGGTCAAGGCTGATAAGAATCATGATTTGTTTGTTGGCAAACGCTTCGAGTATTTCAGTTTCAATTTTAACATGACAGTCTGTGGTGGAGTGAAATTTTCTAAATCCATGTTGATTAGGAGATAACAACTTAAATGTTTGTACATACCAGCTTAGCCTATTATAAATTATTTTTTCTAATGTTTTACTCAAGTTGCATAAGACAGATATAGGACGATATCCGGAAGGTTTGTGTTTGTCATGCTCTTTTTTAGGAATAGGGATGACATAAGCATTTTTCCATATCGTTGGTATACTACCAGATAACCAGATGTTGTTATATAGTTTAAGAAGTCGCAGCTTACTTTTAGCTGACAGATTTTGGAGAAATGAGAATGGTATTTTATCAGGTCCACAACTATTACTCTTTTTGCCCTGAAGACTAGAATTTACCCTATTATTTATTATTCTTTATTTTAACAATCCAAAACAGAAAATTTATATAGATGTTTTCTTAAATAGTATTTATCATAATGTCAATTACAAATATCCAATTACGAACATGTATAACAAATTATTGAGCGAAGGCTTATATTTTTGTAGTTTATACCAATATTCTTATTAAACACAAAATGATGCCAGTTATATTATATATTTAACATTTTGTAACCATAATGTGAGAATAGGCATATAAAAAATGTAAAAATTATGTTCAAACTTCTGCTTTAAATTTACCATTATTTTCGATTTCTATAGATATAAAATGAAATACAATATTATAAAATGCAACATCTTAGAGTGGATGTTATAATCCCTTTCAAAAAAATATATTTAAATGAAATAATTTCCAATGTATTATAGTATGATATATGATTTTAATTCTCTAGGAATGAACAATTATCTTCTTTTTTTAACCAATCATGCTGAGTTAATATTAAAATATATATTTTAAGTAAAATCTTAAGCGATCCAACAAGAAATATAAAAATAAGATAAAAAGCCTATAGATATATTATCATTTATTTGTCTTTATTATAACAATTCAAAATTGAATAATTTATAAATAAATGAAGTATGAGAGGATATCTATGTAGATGTTTTTATTACATTTTTTATTACAATCCACTAATAAAAGCATTTGACAAAAATTTTTTTAATTTAATGTTTATATTTTCTGTGTTTACACTAATATATTTATCAAAAACATATTGATGCTACACATAACATTTGTTTTACATTTTGTAGAAACAAATTTATATTAGTTTTGGAATAAATGTAATATTAAAAATAAAGTTTTGATTACAAATTACCGTTCTTGTAGACATTTAATAGTATAAAATAAAATGAAATACTACAAAATGCTATGTTCAAGTATACATAGTATAGTCAGGTTGATGATATTTATTAGAAATGAAATAGTTTAAGTTATTTGTGTGTATTCATAAATTTAATTCGAATCGCATAACCTATTAGTCATAGTAGATAGGAAATTATGGAATTTATTTATTAATTCTCCATGAATGAACAATTTCACTTTTTTTTGTACTAATCAAGGGAAGTATATAAAAAAAAAATATTTAATTTAATTTAAAAATAAAATGTTTGATGTAAACTATTTTCAAATTAAGTAATTTGATCAAATTCAAAGTTGCTAGAGTAATATTGTATATATTAATTTAAAAAAAAATATTTTGGTAAAATTATATGTTTTTCTTTATGTTAATATTCCATGGCATAGAATGTTACCATTTTTTTTTTTAAACTGGAAGATGAGAATTATTAAAATAATTTAAAATTAATTTAAAGATGAAATATGTGTTTTTCTATTTTTTTTAAGAAAGATATTTATACTAATTAAAGCTTGGAAATATCCAATAAGAAATATTAATATACGATAATAACTTCTGTCGTTTTATAATAATGTTTTATTCTTTATTTTAACAATCCAAAACAGAAAATTTTTAAGTAAATGAAAAAAGAAAGGAAACGTGTATTGATGTTGTTTAAATATTATTTATCATAATGCTAGTTATAAATCTCCAATTACAAACACGCATAACAAATTATTTAACATAGGCTTATATTATTGAGTTTACACCAATATTCATCTTAAACACAAAATGATATAACTCATATCTAATATTTAGCATTTTTTAAACATAAAAATTAAGTCCAAGCTTCAACTTTAAATTTACCTTTATTTCTTAAATATAGAGCTTTATAAAGAAATACAATATTATAAAATGCAATATCCAACAGTTAATATAAAAGTCTTTTTTAAAAAATTTATATTAAATGAAATAATTTTCAGCATATAGTAATGTGATAAATGATTTTAATTCCCTAGGGATGAAAAGTTATCCTCTTTTTTTTTTTGACAAATTTATATTATACAAATTATAATTTACGTTAAAATGTAAATGATCCAACTAAGAATATATGAATAAAATAAAAACCCCTGTAGATATATTATATTTTATTACTACTTATTTTAGTGTTTTTCACAATTCGAAAGTGAAAAATTTATAAATTAATAAAATATGAGAGGATATGTATGTTAATGTTTTTATTAAATTGTTTATTTTAATTTCCCAATTAAGGATATTAAAAGATATTATTCTATCCTTATCATAATATTTTCGTAGTCTGCACTAGTATAATATAGTATAAGTCATAGTAACTAGGAAATTAAGTAATTTATTTATTAATTCACCAAGAATGAACAATAATACTTTTATTTTAGCTACTCAAGATAAGTTTATAAAAAAATTAATTTCATTTATTTTCAAAATAAAACGTATGAAGTAAACTATTTTTAAATTATGTAATTTGATCAAATTTTATGTTGCCAAAATATTATTGTATATATAAACTTTAAAAGAAACTCATTTGGTATTTTTTAAATATTTATCTTTATGTTAATATTCCATTGCATATAAAGTTAACATTTTTTTTTAACTGTTAAAGTAGATTTATTAAAATAGATTGGATTAATTTAAAAATGAATTGTATTCATGCTTTTTATAGAAAAAAGTACATTAGCATGAATAAAAATTGAAATATTTATATTGGAAATATATATATATATATATATATATATATATATATATATATGATAAGAACTTTTTTAGTTTTATAAACATGTATTGGTTATTATTTTAACAATCTAAAACAGAAAAATGTATAAATAAATGATGTATGAAAGGAAGTTAATCTCGATGTTTTCTTAAATATTATTTATCATAATGTTAGTTACAAATATCCAATTTAAAAGATGTATATCAAATGATTTAACAAATGCTAATATGTTTGTAGTTTACACCAATATTTATATTAATCACAAATAAATGAAACTCATATCATATTTCTATTACTTTGTAAACATAAAATTAAAATAGCATTAGATTAAGTGTAAAATTAAAGTCCAAGCCTCTATTTTTAATTTACCTCTGCCATATTCTCTTCCATCTAAATAAACAAATACAATATTATAATATGCAATGTCTCAGAGTAAACGTTATAATATTTTAAAAAAAAATAATAATTTTAAACAAAATATATTCCAGCGAATTATAGTGTAATATATGATTTTAATTCACTAGGGATGAACAAAAATCCTTTTTTTAAACCAATTATGTTGGGTTTATATAGAAATTTAATATTTGAAATTTAAATGATCCAATAAGGAATATAAAAATAAGATAAAACCCCTGTGGTTATATTATTATTTATTACATTATAATTTATCAATTCAAAAGTGAAAAGTTTATAAATAAATGAACCATGAGAGGATATGCATGTGGATATTTTTTATTAAATTGCTTTTATAATTCCCTAATGAAGGATATTAGATAAAAATTATTTAAATCTAAGGCTTATATTTTCGTAGTTTACACCAATTTATTTATAAAACACATATTGATACCACTCTTAATATTTGTTCTACATATTGTTTAAGCAAAATGAAATTAGTTTTGAATTAAATGTAATATTCAAAACAATGTGTCGATTACAAATTATATATCTCGTAGATATTTAACAGCATAAAATAAAATATAATATTATTAAGTTCAATGTTCGTGTATAAATATGATACACTGGTTGAAGATATTAATAAGAAATTAAATAATTGTAGTTATTTTATGTGTATTCTTAAATTTTATTAGAATCGCATAATGTATTAGTTATATTAACTAGGAAATTATGTAATTTTCTTATTAATTCTTCAAAAATGAACAATTTTTTTTTTAACTTATCATGACATGTGTATAAAGAATATAGTTTATTAAAATTAAAAAGATTACGTACAATGTAAACAATTTTTAAATTAAGTAATTTGACCAAATTCAAAATTGCCAAAATATTATTGGATATATAAATTTTAAAAGAGAGTAATTTGTTTTTTTTTTAATTTTTTACTTTAAGTTAATATTCCACATCATAGAATGATAATATTTTTTTTTTAACTGTTAATGTAGAGTTCTTAAAATTGACTGAATTTATTTGAAATGAAATGTGTGCATAACTATTATAGAAAATAATCATTTAACTTAAATAAAAATTGAAATATTCATATAAGGAATACAATTATATATATATATTATAATTATTATTGTAGTTTTATAAACATGTATTGGTTTTTATTTTAACAATGCAAAACAGAAAAATTTCTAAATAAATGGTGTAATAAAGGTAGTGGATCTTGATGTTTATTTACATATTATTTATAATAATATTAATTTGAAATCTCTAATTAAGAATATGTGTAACAAATGAATTAACTAAAGCTAATATATTTGTAGTTTACACAAATATTCTCACTAAAATTACAAAATGATGCCACTCATATAATATATTTTAATTTTTGTGGAGATAAAATGAAAATAGTATTAGGCTATATGTAAAATGAAAGTCCAATTTACTGCTTTAAATTTACCTTGAAAATTACTTACAAGAACTATAAAACAAATAAAATCATGTCAAGTGTATTACCTTGGAATAAATTTTATAAAATGTTTGCAAAAAAATAATATTAAATGAAATGATTTCCACCCCAAGGGATGAACAATTTTACTTTTTTTTAACCAATCATGCTGAGTTAATATAAATATATATTAGTTAATTTAAAATTTAAATGATCCAATTAGGAATATAAAGATAATATAAAAAACCTGTTGACATATTATTAATTATTTTTTGTATTAACTATTTAATAATGAAAAATTTATAGATAAATGAAACATGAGAGGATATGTATGTGACTGTTTTTTATTAAATTGTTTTTGCAATAACGATATTTGAAAAAAATTAATTCTAATGCTTATAAATTCGGTAGGTTTTACTAATAAATTTATCAACAACAAATTAATGACATTCTTAACATTTGTTTTAAATATTGTATAAGCAAATTAAAAATAGGTTTGGATTGAATGAAAGCAATTTATGTACTAATTTTCAAATAATGAACAATTTTAATATTTTTAACTTATCAATATAAGTTTATAAAAAAATATATTTTATTAAATTTAAAAAATAAATTATAAAATAAACTATTTTTTAATTATGTAATTTGACCAAATTCAAAGTGGCCAAAATATTATTGGATATAAAAATTTTAAAATATTCTCATTTGGTTTTTTTGGAATGTTTTTTTTTTTACTGTTTAAGTAGAATTATTAAAATATATTGGATTAATTTAAAAATGATATTTGTGCATGCTTTTTATCGAAAATAGTAATTTAACTTAACTAAAAATTGAAATGTTCATATAAGGTATTTATATATATATATATATATATATGATAAGAACTTTTGTAGTTTTATGAACATGTATCGGTTTTTATTTTAACAATCAAAAAAAAAAAATTTCTAAATAAATGATGTAATAAAGGTAGTGGATCTCGATGTTTCCTTAAATTTTCTTAATCATAATATTAATAAGAAATCTCCAATTAAGAATATGTCTAACAAAAACGAATATTGTATTAACGAAAACTAATATATTTGTAGTTTACACCAATATTCTTATTAATCACAAATAAATGATACTCATATCATATATCTATTACTTTGTAAACATAAAATCAAAATAGCATTAGATTAAGTGTAAAATTAAAGTCCAAGCCTCTATTTTTAATTTACCTCTGCCATATTCGCTTCCATCTATATAAACAAATACAATATTATAATATGCAATGTCTCAGAGAAAACGTTATAATATTTAAAAAAAAGAAAAATAATTTTTATCAAAATATATTCCAGCGTATTATTGTTTAATATATGATTTTAATTCACTAGGGATGAACAAAAATCCTTTTATTAATCCAATTACGCTATATAATTACAAATTATATATCTCGTAGATATTTAATAGCATACAATAGAATAAAATATTATTAAGTTCAATGTTCGTGTATAAATATGATACACTGGTTGACAATATTAATTAGAAATTAAATAATTTTAGTTACTTTATGTGAATTCTTAAATTTTTTTCGAATCTCAAAACGTATAAGCCATAATGACTAGGAAATTATGTAATTATTATATTAATTTTCCAAGAATGAACATTTTGTTTTTTAACTAATTAAGATATGTTTATAAAGAATATAGTTTAATAATATTAAAATATAAGACGTACAATGTAAACAATTTTTAAATTAAGTAATTTGACCAAATTCCAAATCGACAATATAATATTGGATAAATAAATTTTAAAAGAGAGTAATTTGGTTTTATTTTTAAATGTTTTATTTATGTTGATACTCTATGGCATAAAATGTTAACATTTTTAATATAGAGTTATAAAAATATGACGGATTAATTTTATATAAAAAGTGTGCTTGCTTTTTATAGAAAATAGTTAGTTAACTTGAATAAAAATTGAATTGTTCATATAATGAATATATATTTAAATGATAAGGACTTTTGTAGTTTTGTAAACAAGTATTAGTTTTTATTTTAACAATCTAAAACAGATAAATTTATAAATAAATGATGTAAGAAAGAGGAGAATGGACTTTTCTCTGTTTATTTGTCATAATATTAGTTACAAATCTCCAATTAAGAATATGTATAACAAATTATTTGACACATGCTTATATATTTGTATTTTACACCAATATTCTTACTAAAAACACAAAATGATGCAACTCATATAATATATTTATTTTTTTGTAAAAATAAAATAAAAATAGGATTAAGCTATGTGTAAAATGAATGTCCAATTTACTACTTTAAATTTACCTTTACGTGTTTTTCCTGAAACTATAAAACAAATACAATAATGTTATGTGCAATATCTTGGATTTAATTTTATAAACTTTAAAAAAAAAAAAAAAAAAATATTAAATGAAATGATTTCCAGCGAATTATTGTGTTATATATGATTTTCATTCCGTGGGGAAGACCAATTATAATTTTTTTTACCAACCATACTATAATGATAGATAAATAATGATTCAATAAGGAATATAAAAATAATATAAAAACACCTGTTGACATATTATGATTTATTTTTATATTAACAATATAATAGTGAAAAATTTTATAAATTAATGAAAAATGAGAGATAATGTTTTTGAATGTTTTCTATATAATTGTTTTTCACAATTCCATAATGTAGGATATTTGAAAAAATTAAATTTTAATGCTTATATTTTCTGTAGATTTAAAAAATATAATTATCAAACACAAATTAAAAACATACTTAATATTTGTTTTACATATTGTATAAACACATTAAAAATAGGTTTGGATTGAATTTAGTATTCTAAACAATTTGTTGATTATAAAATATCTTTCTCGTTGACATTTAATAGTATACAATAAAAATTAAATATTATAATGTGCAATATACGTTTATAAATATAATAAGATAGTTGAAGATAGTAATTCGAAATTAAATAATTTTCGATATTTTATGTTTATTCTTAAATTTTATTCGAATTGCAGAACGTATAAGTCATAGTAACAAAGAAATTAAACAATTTATGTATTAATTTTCAATTAATGAACAATTGAAATTTTTTTAATTAATCAAGAAAAGTTTAACAAAAAATATGTGTAACGTATCGAAGTCATTTATAATATTATCAACAATAATATTTAATTAATGAGGGAGAGTGGTTATCGGCGGCGGTAGTCATATGTGGGATACGATAAATATAGTGTGTTGGTCGTCGGCTAACGAGAAGGAAGTTTAGTGGAGTCGTATGTGGTCTTCAATAATATAATAATGCTTAATTCCGTGTTCTTTTATTCATAATAAAGTAGTTCACCAGAATCCACGGCCCGTGATCGGGTGTTGCAGGGCGATGGAATATATGTGTGCATCCGCACACATGAGTAATATACATATATATATAAATATATATATCTTAAACTAATCTTAGCCTTGGCCGGCGACATTATTATTATTAATATTGTTATTACTATAAATATTTGTTTTTTTAAATATTATTAATAATTTTTTTGCATGCTACCTTTTGCATGACCACTAATTTAATATATTTTGTAATATATATATATATATATATATATATATATATTATATATTCCATTTATTTTGGTTCACGTGAACATTTTCTTTATACAAAAATCCCGTGCACTCGGGTATTCATTATGAACACCTCGGCGACCCCCTTGATAGTTTGTCGGAGTCAGCTATGTGAGGGATAGGTGGATAATAATCCCCTACTTGAATCTTACATATGTTTAATTTAATTTTATAAAAACGTATGAAATAAACAATTTTTAAATTATGTAATATGACCATTTCAAAGTGGCCAAAATATTATGGACTATATAAATTTTAAAAGAATTTCAATTGTATCTTTTGGTAAGTTTTTTTTAACTGTCTAACTAGAGTTATTAAAATAGATTAGATTAATTTAAAAATGAAATTTGTCAATGCTTTTTGAAGAAAATAGTAATATAACTTAACTAAATATTGAAACGTTCATATAATGAATATGTATATATGATAAGATCTTTTGTAGTTTTATGAACATGTATCGGTTTTTATTTTAACAAACCAAAAGAGAAAATTTTCTAAATAAATGATTCAAAAAAGGTAGTGGATCTCGATGATTTCTTAAATTTTATTTATCATTATATTAATAAGAAATCTCCAATTAAGAATATGTATAACAAATGATTTAACGAAGGATTATATGTTTCTTATTTACTCCAATATTCATATTAAACACAAATAGATGTCATATCATAACATATTATTTATCATTTTGTAAAAATAAAATCAATAACGAAATAGATTAAATGTAAAATTAAGCCCAAGCTTCTGTTTAAAATTTACTTATTTCATTGGCTCTTCTGTCTATAGAAATAAATAAAATATTATAATGTAAAATGAATTAGAGACAAATTAAAATCTTTTCAAAAAAAAATATTAATTAAAAATAATTTCCATCATATTATAGTGTGATATATGATTTAAATTCCCTGTAGACGTACAATTATCAATTTTTCTTAATCATATATTATTGGGTTAATATACAAATATATTATATAATTTAACATTTTAATTATCCAGTAAGGAATACAAAAATAATAAATAGTCCTCTGTAAAAATATTATTATTTATTATTAATTATATTCAAATTTCAATAGTTAAAAATGTATAATCAAATGAAGCATAAAGAGATATGTATGTGGATGTTTTTTTTAAATTGTTTTTTATAATTCCCTAATGAAAGATAAAAGAAATAAAATTATTTTATTCTAATGCTTATATTTTCGTAGTTTCCACCAATTTATTTGTAAGACAAATATTGATACCATTCTTTATATTTGTTCTACATATTGTACAAGCAAATTGAAATTCGGTTTGAATTAAATGTAATATTCATAACAAAGCGTCGATTACAAATTATATATCTTGTAGATATTTAATAGTATACAATAGAATACAATATTATGAAGTGCAATGTTCGGGTATAAATATAATACACTGGTTGAAGATATTAATTATAAATTAAGAAATTTTAGTTATTTTATGTGAATTCTTAAATTTGTTTCGAATCTCAAAACGTATAAGCCATATAACTAAGAAATTATGTAAATGTAATATTAATTTTCCAAGAATGAACATTTTATTTTTTAACTAAGCAAGATATGTTTATAAAGAATATAGTTTATTACATTAAAATATAAGACGTCTAATGTAAAAAATTTCTAAATTAAGTAATTTGACCAACTTCCAAATCGACAAAATAATATTGGATAAATAAATTTTAAAATAAAGTAAGTTGGTTTTATTTTTATATGTTTTTTTTATGTTGATATTCCATTGCATAAAATGTTAACAATCAATAATAAAAAAAAAAAAAAAAATCAATAATAATATGTGTGTGTATATGTCTGCGTATGTGTATGTATGTATGTGTATATATAGACTTATATATACATGTATGTGTTTGCGTGTGCGTATATGTATATACGCATATGTGAATAGTAAATGGAATAATAACTGTGTGACCGGTCAATTTTTCAAAACGAAGGAGATACGGTTCTCAAATATATTTTAGTTGGTTGTGAAGCAGTTATGTGATGATGTAGAGGGGAAGCATTTACGTCGTTGCTGTATATGTGCCGCACATGGACAGAATGGTCGTCATTGGAATTTTGTCTAGGGAATTGAATATTTATTTTGTAAATTTTGTGTATTAACTTTAAAATAACGAGGAATAACAATAAATAGTAATAGTAAATTAAGTTTATTGTATAACATCGTCACGAGTGCATTCAATAATACTTTTATATTATCTGAATAAATTGTGTTTATAGCGTGACGCATACATATCTCCCTGTGAGGCCCATCTACACACACATATTTTAACTAAGTCAAAGTTGTGAATATTGTCGAGGTTCGCGATAACTTTAGTATATTTTTGATTTCATCTTTCTAACCTATGGTGTTAAAATGAACCTTGGAAATGATTTCGCGTATCTCACTAATTTCATGGGAAAGATGGGGGGTTATTCTCATTGCTACGAGTTTTAATTTTTCTTCTTGTTTAGTCTTCAACATACGTCACCACTTGTTATTTTAATTGATTTTCTTACAACTATTAGTGCATGAAAAAAAAAAAAAATTCTTTATTTGTCGGCTAGTTTATATATATATGTATAACTTTTAGTCCATCTATCATCTCTTATTTACCTTCTCACGGGTGGTGGATATTTGATTGATATATCTGAGTATTTGATTTAATTTTCTGTAATTTTGTTGATTATTGTTTTCGAATTGTTTCGATTGCTTGGCTTTAATCATTTATTTATTTTGTTCTTTCGTTATTTTTTTCTCTTCTCCTCGATTTTCGCTTATCACTTTGTATGGATAGTGCGGGTAAAAGAACGACTCGTCCTCCAGATTATTTGCGGGTCGAACTGAAAAAATCAAATAAGAAGGATAGAAATATGTTGACCACTGCCACGTGTACTGCTAGAACGTCCAGTGCAACTACTTCTACCATATCTTCTATGGTTGTTCCCACACCTATGACTATGTCTGTTACTACGTCAGATCGAAGCAGTGTACCAGCTCGTTCGACTGACGATCAATTTGCTTTGATACATAACATGTTATTTAAAAATGAATCTACACTGAAAACTATGCAGGCAGAGAATAACGGTAAATTCCATCAATTAGAAACAAAGTTGCTAAAAACAATTCAAGATGAGAGCAAAAAGACACAGGATCATTTCGAACAATGTTTACATCAAAGTCACAAGAAATGATGATGACATTGTATCTCTTGGAAATCAGATGTCAAAACAAAATACCATTAATACTGAAGTCTTAAACCGTATTGATGTTTTCGAAAATAAGATGAAAAGTGTTTCTCAGGACGTTGCTCGATTAAAGGAACTAGCTGCGATTTCATCAAGTACAAATGTTCTCTCTGCCTCAGTACCTACATCTATACACTCATCAACAGTTCGTCCTAACGTCTCGTCAATTAATTTTAGTCAATCCGCATCGGTCCCAGTCTTTATGTCTAACTCGATAAATCCTGTCCATAATATTTCAGTTTCAGAACCATTCCGTTCAACATTTCTTGGATCCTCAGAGCACCTTCATAAAACGGTTTCTGAATTTTCAGGACAAATACATGTTTTACATCCTGAGAGTTTTCTTCGTCAATTGGACGCCTTCCTTGAAAATGCACCAATGTCGCCAACACAACAATTAAATTCTGCTCAAAGAAGATTAATAGGTGATGCTCGAGTTTGGTATGAATCATTAATTCCGACTCCCCAAACTTACCATGAATTTTGTATTTTATTTCGTCAGCGATTCTGGTCCGATGCAACTCAGCGTAAAGCACGCAACGATGTATTAAGACCATTCTCATACAATTATTATACTGGATTAACTACTCATGCTATGAGTTGGATCGCCAGTGTTAATTATTTGTCTCCGTCGTTTGATCAACGAGACTTGGTCTCAATTATTATCCAACATTTTCCAGAATCCATTAGTGTGGCTTTACGTGGACGGGGCCCGTTCACTACAAATGAACTATTATCTATATTAACAGAATTCGATGAGTCCGCGACAGCTCGTGAAGGTTGGCCATAAAACCAACGTAGTGTTAATAATCGTCATGTTGATAATCGCAATTTCAATAATTATCGTGATGTTAATCGTAATTTTAACCACTGTCGTAATGATAGTCGTATTCGTAATCAGGACATTCGTCACGACCCTCCACATGGCCGAAACAACGCTTCATCTTTATCCCGTGGTGACCAAGGAAATTTTCGAGGACAAGGACGTACCCACACCCTTCAAGATCAAACGGTACATCAACTCGATGTGTCGGAAAAACTGGAAGGGGAACGGCAGTAAGGGCACCGGCCGTCAACCCCGCTACTTATAAATTTGTTGCCATTACGCCTAGTTCATCAGTTACGTTCAAAAGTCGTCCTGAATTAAAAATTAATTTATCTAACCAAGTTTTTTATGCATTACTCGATACTGGTGCATCTGTCTCTGCAATATCGGAAGACATGTTTAATGTCCTACAAGATAGTCTACCGGATGGGCAGTCGATAAACATTTTACCTGTGAACGGAGTCACTGTTTCTATCGCGTTACGCACTAAAAGTAAAAAGGTTACATCCCAAGTCTTACTGTCATTTTCAATTGATAACCAGGAAGCCGACTGCATATTTTTAGTTGTACCAAATTTATCAACATCTATTATATTGGGTGATGATTGGTTGCCTCGCTATAAAGTGATTTTAAATTATCAAATAAATACGATTGAATTTCCAGATTGGGACCTTCAGTGTTCATTTAGTATACCAACAAAAAACAACGATTCGGTTGTATTTTCCACTTTGTCAGTTTGTGAGTCACCTGAGCATATATATCGCTCAACTTACAATCAACATATGTTCTCGGCACAAACTATTCTCCACCTTGTTCATAAACCGAATAATATCCGGTCCTGTAATTAACACACTCTCCACACCAATCGAATACTTGGAACCATTTGATAATATTAAACAACATGTGTAAAATATTACGTCACTGTGACCGAAAAATCTAAATTACTTGAGTTACTTTCTGAATATCATTGTATCTTTAGCAATCGACCAGGATGTAACACACATTACACTTGCCATTTTGATGTTTCTCGAGATGAACCATTCAAGATAAAGCCATATCCAATTCCATTTGCTCAAAGACCAGCAGTTGAACGTGAACTTAACTGTATACTTGAATGGGGGGTGATTGAACGCAGTTCCTCACTATACGCTAGTCCCATAATATGTGTTAAAAAGTCTGACGGCTCTGTACGGTTATGTTTAGACGCCCGTCGGATTAACCAATTGATTATTCCAACTCGTGATACATCTCCATCAGTGGATGAATTACTGTCCCGTTTCCACGGTAAACGATTTTTTCTAGCCTTGATTTCTCATCTGGGTACTGGCAAATACCTTTACATCCATCGGTCCGTAAATATGTTTCATTTGTATATGATGGACGAACTTATTCATTTACTCGGTTACCGTTCGGGTTAAGCATTTCCAATACTGCTTTTGAACAAGGCCTTGAAGCAGCACTAAAGTCAACAACAGAATCAACATATCACCAAGAAAAAAACGTTCATATCTACGTCGATGATATGTTATTGACTAATACTACATTCGATTCGCATTTAGTTTTGTTGAAGGATACCTTTGAAAAAATTCGTCAGTCGGGTATGACTTTGAAATTTTCAAAATGTAAATTCATTTGTTCTAAGATAAAATTTTTAGGTCATATTGTAACTCCGTCACATATTTGTATGGATCCTGACAAAGTAGAGGCTATTGCTGCGTTTCCGTATCCTCGAAATATAAAAGAATTGCAGTCATTTATTGGTTTTTGTAATTTTTATCGTAAATTTTTTGATCATCATACTTCTCAGATGTCTCCTTTGATTAACTTACTCAAGAATAAATCATGATCATTCAGCACAGAAAATAAAAAACAATTTGATCAAATAAAACAAACCTTGGGAAATCATATCCTTGTTCATCCAGATTTTACACAGCCATTTTGTATTCAAACTGATGCATCGAAAATAGATCTGGGAGCTAAACTCTTCCAAGTTGAGAATGACGAACGTCGAACAATAGCTTTTGCCAGTCGTGTCTTAAACGTCGCCGAACGTAACTATTCTATTACAGAACATGAACTTTTATCTATCGTTTTCGCCTGTCAAAAGTTTCGCGTTTTTCTTTTAGGTCACAAAATCACCGTTTACACTGATCACCAAACCTTGGTCTTTTTGTACCGGTGTCGACTCCGCAACGCCTGGCTAACCCGATGGACGTTATTATTACAGTAATACGATCTCCTTATTCACCATTCTCCTGGCCAGAGTAACATAATCGACGTCTTGTCAAGGAATCCGGTTGGTCGGAATGAGGTGAAACCGTAAACCATGCCATCTATTCTTAAGTAAAAAATAGAAGTTCCACCTAAATATCCATTTGAAATAAATGAGCGTTTCAAGAATTTACGTAAAGATCAATTTTCAGATCCCCATTTACGTTCTATTTTTATCAATCTTATTTCATCAACCAGTCAACTTCACACGTGGTAAAAAATTTATGAGGGTATATTGTTTTTCCGGCGATTTGTTACCAGTGATCAGTAACCACTGTTAGTAACACTAACCAGTGTGTATTCCGTCTATTCATGAGTTGAGGTTAATTGTTTCAGTGCATGAATTATATGGTCATGTTGGTCCCAAAAAATGCGCTTCCGTGTTAAATGAGGTTTGTTATTTTCCAAATTTACACCGACGTATTCGTTTCATCGTATCACATTGTGTGTTAGTGGATATTTATGGTCCTTTACCATCCGGCTGGAATAACGTATCATATATTTTTGTTGTTCTAGACAATTTTTCTAGATTTGTTAAGTTATATCCCATGAAACGAGCCACTGCGTTAGCTACGACTAATCATATGATTAATCATTATATTTCTACATATGGAAAACCAAAAATTATTGTTTCTGATCATGGTGTACATTTTAACAGCAAAATATGGCAAACTCGGTTGTCCAATTTAGGAGTTCCTCCTACGTTTACCTCAGTTCATCATCCACAATCTAATCCGGCTGAGCGTGTAATGCGAGAGTTAGGGAGATTGTTCCGGTTATACTGTTCTGAACACAATTTTGACTGGCCAACATACGTACCATATATAGAATGGGTGTTGAACAACTCAGTACACGAGGCTACTGGTTCAACCCCGTCTAAGATTATTTTATAACAACCTCGGTACAATCCTTTATCCGTCCTTCTGAATTTCCCCCCGGAATTGTGTTTAATGCGGAACAACGGTTAGTCATGGCACAGAAAATTCAACAATCTCGGGCCGAAAAACAAAATCGTCGTCATAATCAAAAGAGCATACGTACTTCATATAAAATTGGGGATCTAGTTTTGGTTCGGACTCACAATTTATGTTCTTCAGTCCATAAATGTATTCACAAATTGTTCATGCTTTATGAAGGAACTTTTGTCGTAAAAGAAATCAAAAACAAAAACGCATACGTTGTTTGTGATCCAAAAACCAACCGTGTACGTGGATGTTTCAATATTATTTTACTGCGCCCATATCTTCGACCAGTAACTCAATAAGTTTTTCGTCATATAAGATTTATTTTAACGTTTAGCAACATAGTTTTATTAAATATATATTTTTAATATTTTTTGATTTTGCACTCGTTATTTTTGTATTTATAAATCTGGCCAATAATTGTCTACATTTATAAAGGGGGGTGTCTGTAGCGTAACAAAGACTTTTATAATATTATCAACAATAATATTTAATTAATGAGGGAGAGTGGTTATCGGCGGCGGTAGTCATATGTGGGATACGATAAATATAGTGTTTTGGTCGTCGGCTAGCGAGAAGGAAGTTTTGTGGAGTCGTATGCGGTCTTCAATAATATAATAATTCTTGTTTCCGTGTTTTTTTATTCATAATGGAGGAGTTCGCCAGAATCCACGTCCCGTGATCGGGTGTTGGAGGGCGATGGCATACATGTGTGCATCCGCACACATGAGTAATATACATGTATATATATATATATATATATATCTTAAACTAATCTTAGCCTTGGCCGGCGACATTATTATTACCATTTATGTTATAACTATATATATTTGTTTTTTTTAAATATTATAACTTATTTTTTTGCATGCTACCCTTTGCATGACCACTAATTTAATATACGTTGAAATATATATATATTCCGTTTATTTTGGCTCACGTGAACATTTTATTTATACAAAAATTCCGTGCACTCCGGTATTCATTATTGAACACCTTGATCACAGGTTGGCGACCCCTTTGACAGTTTGTCGGAGACAGCTATGTGAGGGAAAGGTGGATAAGAATCCCCTACTTGAACCTTACATATGTTTAATTTAATTTTATAAATACGTATGAAATAAACTATTTTTAAATTATGTTATATGACCATTTCAAAGTGGCCAAAATATAATTGAATATATAAATTTTAAAAGAATCTCATTTGTATCTTTTGGTATGTTTTTTTAAACTGTTTAACTAGATTTATTAAAATAGATTAGAATAATTTAAAAATGAAATTTGTCAATGCTTTTTGTAGAGAATAGCAATATAACTTAACTAAATATTGAAATGTTCATATAATGAATATGTATATATGATAAGATCTTTTGTAGTTTTATGAACATGTATCGGTTTTTATTTTAACAATCAAAAACAGAAAAATGTCTAAATAAATGATTCAATAAAGGAAATGGATCTCGATGATTTCTTAAATTGTATTTATCAGTATATTAATAAGAAATCTCCAATTAGGAATATGTATAACAAATGATTTAACAAAGGATTATGTGTTTCTTATTTACTCCAATATTCATATTAAACACAAATAGATTTCATATAATATCATATTATTTATCATTTTTTAAAAAGAAAATCAATAAAGCATTTGAATAAGTGTAAAATTAAGCCCAAGCTTTTGTTTTTAATTTACCCATTTCTTCGAATGTAATGGCTATAAGAACAAATAAAATATTATAATGTGAAATGTCTTAGACAAAAATTAAAATCTTTCTGAAAAAAAAATATTAATTAAAAATAATTTCCAGCATGTTATAGTGTTATTTATGATTTAATTTCTCTAAAGACGTACAATTATTATTTTTTTTTAATCATATATTATTGGTATAATATACAAATATATTAGATAATTTAACATTTTAATTATCCAGTAAGGAATACAAAAATAATATATAGTCCTCTGTAAAAATATTATTATTTATTATTAATCATATTAAAATTTCAAAAGTTAAAAATGTATAATCAAATGAAGCATAAGGAGATATGTATGTGGATGTTTTTTTTAAATTGTTTTTTATAATTCCCTAATGAAAGATAAAAGAAATAAATTTATTTTATTCTAATGATTATATTTTCGTAGTTTTCACCAATTTATTTGTATGACAAATATTGATACCATTCTTCATACTTGTTCTACTTATTGTATAAGCAAATTGAAATTAGTTTTGAATTAAATTTAATATTCATAACAAAGTGTCGATTACAAATTATATATCTTGTAGATATTTAATAGTATACAATAGAATACAATATTATGAAGTGCATTGTTCGGGTATTGTTACCGCCGATAGGCGAATACACGATGTGGACGAGGACGGGTGATTTATTCTTACGATTAACAAACAATTATCTTACGTACATGGAAAAAGACAATAGATGTAATATAACAAACAATAAACAATTAAATCATATAAAACACACGTGAACTATGATAATTAAGCATATGCACAATCGGGCATATGTCCGCAATAAATGCTTAAACAAGCATGAAAACAAGTTGTTACCGTATGTATACAAGGCGACACGAAACTAAGTCGACCACTGACCGCTGGTCACCGGACGCGTACGTCTTCGCACCGAAGACAATTTCGGTCTTGGAACGCCCAAGATACCGAATGACGCACTTCACTGATCACGGTGATAATATAGTAAATGATTCCGAAACATACACTCAGTAGAACGGGTATACACGGTATACGGCCCAAAATCCTTGAATTGTTACAGTATACACGTGGCGCGCGGATCGTCGCGCACCGCCAACAACTCCTCGCCATACGTGCAAAGCGGTCGGCGATGTAACGCAACGGCGACTACAAAACCGGTTCCACTAAAGCTCTTATTGATGGTGGTGGTGGTGGTGAATGGCGCGAACAGGTATAAATATAATACACTGGTTGAAGATATTAATTAGAAATTAAGAAATTTTAGTTATTTTATGTGAATTCTTAAATTTGTTTCGAATCTCAAAACGTATAAGCCATATAACTAAGAAATTATGTAAATGTAATATTAATTTTCCAAGAATGAACATTTTATTTTTTAACTAAGCAAGATATGTTTATAAAGAATATAGTTTATTACATTAAAATATAAGACGTCTAATGTAAAAAATTTCTAAATTAAGTAATTTGACCAACTTCCAAATCGACAAAATAATATTGGATAAATAAATTTTAAAATAAAGTAAGTTGGTTTTATTTTTATATGTTTTTTTTATGTTGATATTCCATTGCATAAAATGTTAACAATCAATAATAAAAAAAAAAAAAAAAATCAATAATAATGTGTGTGTATATGTCTGCGTATGTGTATGTATGTATGTGTATATATAGACTTATATATACATGTATGTGTTTGCGTGTGCGTATATGTATATACGCATATGTGAATAGTAAATGGAATAATAACTGTGTGACCGGTCAATTTTTCAAAACGAAGGAGATACGGTTCTCAAATATATTTTAGTTGGTTGTGAAGCAGTTATGTGATGATGTAGAGGGGAAGCATTTACGTCGTTGCTGTATATGTGCCGCACATGGACAGAATGGTCGTCATTGGAATTTTGTCTAGGGAATTGAATATTTATTTTGTAAATTTTGTGTATTAACTTTAAAATAACGAGGAATAACAATAAATAGTAATTGTAAATTCAGTTTATTGTATAACATCGTCACGAGTGCATTCAATAATACTTTTATATTATCTGAATAAATTGTGTTTATAGCGTGACGCATACATATCTCCCTGTGAGGCCCATCTACACACACATATTTTAACTAAGTCAAATTTGTGAATATTGTCGAGGTTCGCGATAACTTTAGTATATTTTTGATTTCATCTCTCTAACCTATGGTGTTAAAATGAACCTTGGAAATGATTTCGCGTATCTCACTAATTTCATGGGAAAGATGGGGGGTTATTCTCATTGCTAGGAGTTTTAATTTTTCTTCTTGTTTAGTCTTCAACATACGTCACCACTTGTTATTTTAATTGATTTTCTTACAACTATTAGTGCATGAAAAAAAAAAAAAAATTCTTTATTTGTCGGCTAGTTTATATATATATGTATATCTTTTAGTCCATCTATCATCTCTTATTTACCTTCTCACGGGTGGTGGATATTTGATTGATATATCTGAGTATTTGATTTAATTTTCTGTAATTTTGTTATACTGTTCTGAACACAATTTTGACTGGCCAACATACGTACCATATATAGAATGGGTGTTGAACAACTCAGTACACGAGGCTACTGGTTCAACCCCGTCTAAGATTATTTTATAACAATCTCGGTACAATCCTTTATCCGTCCTTCTGAATTTCCCCCCGGAATTGTGTTTAATGCGGAACAACGGTTAGTCATGGCACAGAAAATTCAACAATCTCGGGCCGAAAAACAAAATCGTCGTCATAATCAAAAGAGCATACGTACTTCATATAAAATTGGGGATCTAGTTTTGGTTCGGACTCACAATTTATGTTCTTCAGTTGATAAATGTATTCACAAATTGTTCATGCTTTATGAAGGAACTTTTGTCGTAAAAGAAATTAAAAACAAAAACGCATACGTTGTTTGTGATCCGAAAACCAACCGTGTACGTGGATGTTTCAATATTATTTTACTGCGCCCATATCTTCGACCAGTAACTCAATAAGTTTTTCGTCATATAAGATTTATTTTAACGTTTAGCAACATAGTTTTATTAAATATATATTTTTAATATTTTTTGATTTTGCACTCGTTATTTTTGTATTTATAAATCTGGCCAATAATTGTCTACATTTATAAAGGGGGTGTCTGTAGCGTAACAAAGACTTTTATAATATTATCAACAATAATATTTAATTAATGAGGGAGAGTGGTTATCGGCGGCGGTAGTCATATGTGGGATACGATAAATATAGTGTTTTGGTCGTCGGCTAGCGAGAAGGAAGTTTTGTGGAGTCGTATGCGGTCTTCAATAATATAATAATTCTTGTTTCCGTGTTTTTTTATTCATAATGGAGGAGTTCGCCAGAATCCACGTCCCGTGATCGGGTGTTGGAGGGCGATGGCATACATGTGTGCATCCGCACACATGAGTAATATACATGTATATATATATATTATATATATCTTAAACTAATCTTAGCCTTGGCCGGCGACATTATTATTACCATTTATGTTATAACTATATATATTTGTTTTTTTTAAATATTATAACTTATTTTTTTGCATGCTACCCTTTGCATGACCACTAATTTAATATACGTTGAAATATATATATATTCCGTTTATTTTGGCTCA
Organism: Schlechtendalia chinensis; assembly: GCA_019022885.1. NCBI lineage: Eukaryota > Metazoa > Arthropoda > Insecta > Hemiptera > Aphididae > Schlechtendalia > Schlechtendalia chinensis. Next base: position 47,920,647 of record CM032339.1, read on the forward strand.
CGTGAACATTTTATTTATACAAAAATTCCGTGCACTCCGGTATTCATTATGAACACCTTGATCACAGGTTGGCGACCCCTTTGACAGTTTGTCGGAGACAGCTATGTGAGGGAAAGGTGGATAAGAATCCCCTACTTGAACCTTACATATGTTTAATTTAATTTTATAAATACGTATGAAATAAACTATTTTTAAATTATGTAATATGACCATTTCAAAGTGGCCAAAATATAATTGAATATATAAATTTTAAAAGAATCTCATTTGTATCTTTTGGTATGTTTTTTTAAACTGTTTAACTAGATTTATTAAAATAGATTAGAATAATTTAAAAATGAAATTTGTCAATGCTTTTTGTAGAGAATAGCAATATAACTTAACTAAATATTGAAATGTTCATATAATGAATATGTATATATGATAAGATCTTTTGTAGTTTTATGAACATGTATCGGTTTTTATTTTAACAATCAAAAACAGAAAAATGTCTAAATAAATGATTCAATAAAGGAAATGGATCTCGATGATTTCTTAAATTGTATTTATCATTATATTAATAAGAAATCTCCAATTAGGAATATGTATAACAAATGATTTAACAAAGGATTATATGTTTCTTATTTACTCCAATATTCATATTAAACACAAATAGATTTCATATAATATCATATTATTTATCATTTTTTAAAAAGAAAATCAATAAAGCATTTGAATAAGTGTAAAATTAAGGCCAATCTTTTGTTTTAAATTTACCATTAGCTCTGTTTTTATTGTCTATAGAAACAAATAAAATATTATAATGTAAAATGAAATAGAGACAAATAAAAATCTTTTCGAAAAAACAATGTTTATTAAAAAATAATTTTCCAGCATATTATAGTGTGATATATGATTTAAATTTTCTATAGACTTACAATTATCAATTTTTCTTAATCATATATTATTGGGTTAATATACAAAATATATTATATAATTTTACATTTTAATGATCCAGTAAGGAATATAAAAATAATATATAGTCCTCTGTAGATTTATTATTATTTATTATTAATTATATCAAACTTTCAATAGTTAAAAATGTATAATTAAATGAAGCATGAGAAGATATTTATGTGGATGTTTTTTTTTTAATTGTTTTTTATAATTCCCTAATGAAAGATAAAAGAAATAAAATTATTTTATTCTAATGCTTATATTTTCGTAGTTTTCACCAATTTATTTGTATGACAAATATTGATACCATTCTTCATACTTGTTCTACTTATTGTATAAGCAAATTGAAATTAGTTTTGAATTAAATTTAATATTCATAACAAAGTGTCGATTACAAATTATATATCTTGTAGATATTTAATAGTATACAATAGAATACAATATTATGAAGTGCAATGTTCGGGTATAAATATAATACACTGGTTGAAGATATTAATTAGAAATTAAGAAATTTTAGTTATTTTATGTGAATTCTTAAATTTGTTTCGAATCTCAAAGCGTATAAGCCATATAACTAAGAAATTATGTAAATATTATATTAATTTTCCAAGAATGAACATTTTATTTTTTAACTAAGCAAGATATGTTTATAAAGAATATAGTTTATTACATTAAAATATAAGACGTATAATGTAAACAATTTCTAAATTAAGTAATTTGACCAACTTCCAAATCGACAAAATAATATTAGATAAAAAAATTTTAAAATAAAGTAAGTTGGTTTTATTTTTATATGTTTCCTTTATAAAAAATTCAATAATAATATGCGTGTGTATATGTCTGCGTATGTGTATGTATGTATGTGTATATATAGACTTATATATACATGTATGTGTTTGCATATACGCGTATGTAAATAGTAAATGGAATAATAATTGTGTGGCCGGTCAATTTTTCAAAACGAAGGAGATACTGTTCTCAAATATATTTAAGTTGGTTGTGAAGCAGTTATGTGATGATGTAGAGGGGAAGGATTTACGTCGTTGCTGTATATGTGCTGCACTTGGTCAGAATGGTCGTCATTGGAATTTTGTCACCGCAATTGCACCTGCTATGAATATTAACAGCGCTGACTCACCATCTGCGGATCCGCAAATACCTGCTGCTCGACCATAGCTTTATTTAGTTTTTTAAATATTTTGTGAATGTGTGTGTATAGATCTGTAGATAAAATCGTCGACCCATATTTATTTTGATTAATCGATGACATAATTAATTAATTGATTTCGTCGCCTTGATTGAGTTTTTTGAATAGCGTTCCGATATGCATTTCGGTCGACTACATTAACTGTGATTCAACGGCCAGAGAATATTTATTTTGTAAATTTTGTGTATTAACTTTAAAATAACGAGGAATAACAATAAATAGTAATAGTAAATTAAGTTTATTGTATAACATCGTCACGAGTGCATTCAATAATACTTTTATATTATCTGAATAAATTGTGTTTATAGCGTGACGCATACATATCTCCCTGTGAGGCCCATCTACACACACATATTTTAACTAAGTCAAAGTTGTGAATATTGTCGAGGTTCGCGATAACTTTAGTATATTTTTGATTTCATCTTTCTAACCTATGGTGTTAAAATGAACCTTGGAAATGATTTCGCGTATCTCACTAATTTCATGGGAAAGATGGGGGGTTATTCTCATTGCTACGAGTTTTAATTTTTCTTCTTGTTTAGTCTTCAACATACGTCACCACTTGTTATTTTAATTGATTTTCTTACAACTATTAGTGCATGAAAAAAAAAAAAATTCTTTATTTGTCGGCTAGTTTATATATATATGTATAACTTTTAGTCCATCTATCATCTCTTATTTACCTTCTCACGGGTGGTGGATATTTGATTGATATATCTGAGTATTTGATTTAATTTTCTGTAATTTTGTTGATTATTGTTTTCGAATTGTTTCGATTGCTTGGCTTTTAATCATTTATTTATTTTGTTCTTTCGTTATTTTTTTCTCTTCTCCTCGATTTTCGCTTATCACTTTGTATGGATAGTGCGGGTAAAAGAACGACTCGTCCTCCAGATTATTTGCGGGTCGAACTGAAAAAATCAAATAAGAAGGATAGAAATATGTTGACCACTGCCACGTGTACTGCTAGAACGTCCAGTGCAACTACTTCTACCATATCTTCTATGGTTGTTCCCACACCTATGACTATGTCTGTTACTACGTCAGATCGAAGCAGTGTACCAGCTCGTTCGACTGACGATCAATTTGCTTTGATACATAACATGTTATTTAAAAATGAATCTACACTGAAAACTATGCAGGCAGAGAATAACGGTAAATTCCATCAATTAGAAACAAAGTTGCTAAAAACAATTCAAGATGAGAGCAAAAATACACAGGATCATTTCGAACAATGTTTACAGCGATGGTAAAATGTGGACATCAAAGTCACAAGAAATGATGATGACATTGTATCTCTTGGAAATCAGATGTCAAAACATAATACCATTAATACTGAAGTCTTAAACCGTATTGATGTTTTCGAAAATGAGATGAGAAGTGTTTCTCAGGACGTTGCTCGATTAAGGGAACTAGCTGCGATTTCATCAAGTGCAAATGTTCTCTCTGCCTCAGTACCTACATCTATACACTCATTAACAGTTCGTCCTAACGTCTCGTCAATTAATTTTAGCCAATCCGCATCGGTCCCAGTCTTTATGTCTAACTCGATAAACCCTGTCCATAATATTTCAGTTTCAGAACCATTCCGTTCAACATTTCTTGGATCCTCAGAGCACCTTCATAAAACGGTTTCTGAATTTTCAGGACAAATACATGTTTTACATCCTGAGAGTTTTCTTCGTCAATTGGACGCCTTCCTTGAAAATGCACCAATGTCGCCAACACAACAATTAAATTCTGCTCAAAGAAGATTAATAGGTGATGCTCGAGTTTGGTATGAATCATTAATTCCGACTCCCCAAACTTACCATGAATTTTGTATTTTGTTTCGTCAGCGATTCTGGTCCGATGCAACTCAGCGCAAAGTACGCAAAAATGTATTAAGACCATTCTCATACAATTATTATACTGGATTAACTGCTTTAACTGGATTAACATGACAACTCATGCTATGAGTTGGATGGCCAGTGTTAAATATTTGTCTCCGTCGTTTGATCAACGAAACTTGGTCTCAATTATTATTCAACATTTTCCAGAATCCATTAGTGTGGCTTTACGTGGACGGGGCCCGATCACTAGAAATGAACTATTATCTGTATTAACAGAATTCGATGAGTCCGCGACAGCTCGTGAAGGTTGGCTATAAAACCAACCTAGTGTTAATAATCGTCATGTTAATAATCGCAATTTCAATAATTATCGTGATGTTAATCGTAATTTTAACCACTGTCGTAAAGATTGTCGTATTCATAATCAGGACATTCGTCACGACCCTCCACATGGCCGAAACAACGCTAGTAGTAACAATGATTTTAATAACGCAATAGTTGAAGACTTTACCATCCACCTTTCTGAACATGACAAGTACATGAGTAGGGGGAGTGGTTTCTCTCTACAATGTATCGATGGAATATTGTTAACAATATATCGTTATATGCCTTTAGGCGGTTCGTCGTATATTTTTCTTCCGGAAGATATCATTAGAAAACGGGCCATCATAAATCCACAAAATTTTGATAACAATTGTTTCAAGTGGACAATTTTGGCCAAATATGTAACTGGGGGAAATAAACATCGTGTAGGCGAAAATTATTCAATGTACGAAAGCAGATATAATTTTTCAGGGCTTATTTTCCCGACGCCTATACATGAAATACGAATATTCGAAAAAAAAATTCTAACGTGTCTGTAAATGTGTACGGTCTCAAAAAATATTTTGAAAAACCACAAAAATGAGCAACTCATAAAGTATACCCACTTAAAGTTGTGAAAATGAAAAAAACAGATCATTTCGATCTTCTCCTTATTACAGAAAACGAAAAGTCATACTATACGTATATAAAAAATTTATCAAAACTCGTATGCTCGCAAATTACACAACACGAGCATTTAATTTTAATATGCAAAAGTTGTTTTGCAACCTTTAATGATAAACCGAATAAATATAAATTAAGTGGCCAGGCGGCATTAAATGAACACATGTTGGTTTGCGGCTCACATATACCTATACTACCAATTTTGCCAAAAGAAAGAGAATCGTTACAATTCGAAGCATGGACGAAAACGCAACGTCACCCGATAGTTATATACGCGGATTTTGAAGCGCTTCTTTTGAAATCTTCAGAAAATAAAGGTGTTAATACTATGAAGGTCCACAACCATAACCCAATGAGTTATGGGTTTTTAGTAAAAGCTTCAGAAGATGTACCAGTAAAATTATTGGAACAATACGGATTACCAATGACGTCAATAATTTTTCGAGGTTGTGAGACACAGGAGGAAGTAGCGAAACATTTTGTGAAAACGATAGTTGACGTAACGAAAAAAATTGAATTTGTATTGAAAACTAATAAATCAATAAGTATGTCTGTACGCACCGACCTCCGTTACGCGAAACAAATCGCCGGAAAGGGCCGGATGCTAATAATTTGTGGCCGGTGGATTAAAAAAAAGGAAAAACATATATATAAAATAAAAGACAATATATATATACAAATAGTGGACTGTAATATAACTAAGCAATGATAAAATCTATACAAAATAAGGTTCTTACTAGCTAACTGAATAATTAAAAAGGGTGGGGGGACACATGCGATAAAGAACAGAAAATCGACATGCATTTATTTTAAAGATTTATACAAAGTAAAGAATATGTACAATAAGATATTAATATAAGTGAATATGCTATACGACCTGTTTATTAAACAAACGGGCATGTAACCATAGTTGAAACCGCGTCGACAAAAAGGGTTTCAAACGCGAATAACAAACGCGTAAAAATGCCGTTAGTGGCAGTCCGGCGGAAGCGGGAAAACGAAACGACTGCGGACAATGATGGATATCAAACTGGTAGGCGCAAAGGCTTACATACGGCGATGTCGAAACAGCAGCGAACGGTCGGTAACATGCAGTTTCGTCGGCGTGCCGCCAAAGGCAAGACGAAAAGCAATAAAAGGCCGACGCGCGCACATACAGAAAAAAAAAAGAGAACGATACGTTCACGACGATCGCGGCACGAGAGAATAAATATAAAACGTGGTTATGTTTATGCCGATCATGTGTCAACGTCAATAGTGCTATGGATCGGTAAGGAGGGCGGAGGCGTACGGCGGTCGCAGTGCTGCCGCTTGTGCTGACTATCACGACCGAACAATGTCAGACGAAGAAAAGCGTAAACACGAGTCGAAGAAAAAATGTGATTTATGCGAAACTATTTTTGTGCAAGAAAATCATAAGGTCGCCGATCATGTTCTTCTCAACGGGAAATTTAGACAGTCTCTTTGTAACAACTGTAATATGAAATTACGTACACCGAATTTCATCCCATGTTTTTTACATAATCTTTCTAACTATGATGCTCACTTTATCGTACGCGAACTTGGCTACGATACAAATACGATTAAAGTTATTCCGAACACTAATGAAAAATATATTTCATTTGAAAAATATGTTAGTAATACCTTTACTATAAGATTCGTTGATACGTTTCGGTTTATGGCTTCAAGTTTGGAGACATTCTTGTCCAATCTTGTTACCCACGATTTTTCAAATTTCCACGAGTCTGCTAAATTTTTCGATGCCGAAGATTTGGCACTTGTTACTCGTAAGGGGGTGTACCCATATGAATATACGGATAGTTGGGATGAATTGGAGGAGACAAGTTTGCCATGGAAAGAACATTTTTATAGTATTTTGACAGAGTCGGAGATCACCGAGGAGGACTACGAACATGCGGAGAAAGTTTGGAAACATTTTAAATGCAATACACTAGGCGAATACAGTGGTCTATATTTAAAAATTGATATATTGTTGCTGGCGGATGTCTCTGAAAACTTCCGAGATATTTGTTTGAAGACGTATAATTTGGATCCGTCATTCTACTATACAGCACCCGGTCTCAGTTTCGATAGCATGTTGAAACTAACATCGATAAAGTTCGAACTCTTAACAGATTACGATATGGTGCTAATGTTTGAAAAGGGTAATTTTTCTAACTTTTAAATAAATATAATATTAAAAATTATATTTTCTATAGGAATACGTGGTAGGCTAGTGCAAGCGAGTAAACGATATGGAAAAGCAAACAATTTCAAGACACCCGATTTCGATGATCGAAAACCAAAGTCATGGATAATTTATCAAGATTGTAAGTATTTGTGTGTTTCTTATTTAATTATAGTTAAAATCCCGTTTAATTAATTTTATAGGCAACAACTTGTATGGATGGGCTATGTCCTAACATATGTCATACGGCGGTTTCAGGTGGATCGAACCGACACTCGACGGTCTTAACGAATTATCCGAAACATCAGACGTAGGAAAGGTGTATGAGGTATTTCGTATTTCGTATTTTGTATTTCGTATTTTGTATTTCGTATCCTCAACATTTACATGATGATCACAACGACCTCCCCTTCCTACCAAATAATAGCATACCACGAGGTTCTAATATTTCAAAGTTGATGGCTACATTAGAACCAAAAACCAATTACATAATACATTACCATAACCTGCAACAAGCCATCGATAATGGCCTGATTATTGAAAAAGTAATAGTTTTTTTTTTTTTTAATTATGTTATAATATTTACATTCATTTTAATATTTGTGTAGGTACATAGAGTCCTCGAATATAATCAGTCAACATGGTTGGCACAATACATAAACCTGAATACAGAAATGAGAAAAAATGCGAACGAATTTGAGAAAGATTTTTTCAAACTCAGGAATAACGCTGTATTTGGTATGCTATTATTATTATTATTATTATTATTATTATTATTATTATTATTATTATTATTATTATTAATTATTATTATTATTATTATTATTATTATTATTATTATTATTATAGGAAAGACTATGGAATCTGTGAGAAAGCGTATAAAAATGGAATTAGTTTCCTCGGATGTTAGGATGCAGAAATTGATTAACAAAGTGACGTTTAAATATTCCACACCATACAGTGAAAACTTGTCTGCAGTATCTTTAGAAAATATGATTATCAAATTTGATAAACCGATTTACATCGGGTTTGCAGTATTGGACATTTCAAAATCGCTAATGTACGACTATCACTACAATGTAATGAAACGACATTATACTAATTCAATTACATTAATGTATACGGATACAGGTATATTATTTTATATTATTTATATGTCATATATTTTATTTTGTTTTATTTTTTCAGATTCATTAATATATACTAACAATTTTTATGAGGATTTGCAAAAAAATTCAAACTTGCTCGACCGAATGGATACTTCAAATCTTCCTCAAAATCACCCCTGTTACATTAAAGAGAGGAAAAAGATACCAGGGCTGTTTTCTGACGAAACGGATGGACGTACAATATATGAATTTATAGCACTTCGAGCCAAGTCGTACGCGTATAACATCGATGACGAGGAGAAAATCAAGGCCAAAGGTATTCGAGGACATGTTGTCAAAAAGCACATGACGTTTAATGATCATATACGATGCCTGTTTGGTGATGAGGAATTGAACCGGTATACGTATAATGTTTCCATCAGATCATTTAATCATCGAATCTCAACGATAAAAACAAATAAATTAACATACAACAATCATGACGACAAACGACGTATTCTTGATGATCAAATACATACGTTGGCACACGGACATTATAAGATTGAGTAAGTTAAACTGAAAAATGTAGATTTTTAAAACTATTTTATTTATTTGTATTTTATATTTCAGCGAAATAATGACCGAGGTTAAAATTGATGAACTTAATAATTGATAGCAATAAATTATTACTTTTTTCTATTATATTTGTATAATGTATACCTACCCGTGTATTGTACTCGTATATATTTGTTTACTATTGTTTATTTTAACTTGTATATTCACATTATTATTAATTGTGTCTATACTTTTATAAATAATACACACATTATATATTTGCAAACTGATTTTATATAAGTTATAAAATAAAAAAACGCATAATCATTAAGAAATATATTAAATTTTATTGTGAAAAACCATTCGATTTATATATTATTTGCAAACCATTTTTTTAATGCAAAAACTTTATAGAATGTACAATGTTTCGGGTTTAAATTCATATGGAAAATACAACAAGGTATACTATCTTCAGCGCATAATTGATCCAATCGTGGACATCCGAGTTCTTCAATGTTGATAACGGAAACATGTGGAATGAAGTTGCTGATAATTTTCTGTTTCTGTTCTCCTTTAACGTATATGTTCTCAAAGTTCAAGGAGTTTAATATTCTATCGACTTCTTCATACTCGACATCACCGTATCCCATTGAAAGGCCATGGTAATTCTGTTCAAGCCATTTATTTGTCCTTTGACTCTTTACATCTTGTGTGTTGTTACAATGTTTAAAAATCCAGTGTTGTGTCGACCAAGTATCAGTGTCAATAACTGACATTTCTTTAATAAGGTACTTTGAGTTTGTTCCAAGAACACATTGAATATCTAATATAGCCGATGATATAGTACGTCCATTCTCATCAACTACAGTATTAAAACTGAGTTTATATAATATTCATTTATTACTTTTATATTAAACTACTACATATGATTAGTTGCAAGATGTAATTCAATCTTCGGTATTCTGTCTTTCATATCTACTATACAATTTTCAAGATATACTTCACTATTTATTTTAGTAAAGTTAAAATTTTTAACACGATCGTCAATATTGTCTAAATGTTCTGCTACATTTTCAATAGTGGCTTGTAATTTACTAAGTTCAATATTAAAATTAATAGTTAAATTTTTTATATTTTCTTCAAGTTTAATAATACTATTTTTCTATAATCTAATGTTTGATTATTAATCATTACATTTGATTTAAGTATTCTGTAATATTCCTGAATTTGACCAATAACTTTATTACCACGTTCACTTATCGAGTTGTTGAATACGTCCATGATGTATGACTTCGTATACAATACTAGGATTATAATTTGAGATCACTAGTTTTTATCCAACTGTTGTGCGAATTATCAAAACCTAACCACTTTACAAATATTTTGTTACCTTTTTTACGCATAATTTTTTCAACCAAATAATCGTCGGGGTAATATGTTTTTGATAATTCTTCACCGTACAAACACCCGGCCACAGGTCTCTCGATATAATCTTGTAATTGATAATTAGTGGGTAATGTTTTATTGATTTTTACAATTTTGAATATTTCTGAAGACCAATTGGGTAAATAACCTTTTGTAAATATACCTTTCTGTGTACTGATACGGACCTTATCGTTTATTTTAAATTTTATTTTACTATTTATGATATTACGCTGTTTTAATACAACCAATGATGGATTTTCGTCAGCTTGTATAGGAGTCATTCCAATAGATCTATGTTTAGAATTTTTATATTTATCGATTATCATTGGTAATATAGAAATCCAATCATGCGATCCTCGGGTTTGTAAATTCTCTAAACATTAATGATTTTAATGTACGATTAAATCGTTCGACTATACATGCTTTCATAGTACTATAAGTTGAATATTTCTTAATGTTATATTTCGTACGTGTGTGAAGTTAGCCCCCCACCCAAACCTAAATGCTCCAAATTTTTTTGTAACCTCATTATTTTAATTTGTAACTATTTGTAACCTCACCGTTTCCGAGTTATAGCGAGTTTCTCAATGGGGGGCTAACTTCACGTAGCCCCCCCATATTGTCCAAATCGCTTCAAACAAATTTTGTTATATTCCTTTTGATTTGTAACTATTTGTAACCAACTTTTTATAATTTGTAACCTCACCGTTTTTGAGTTATGACCATTCCAAAATTAGGGGCCAGCCCCCCATATTGTCCAAATCGCTTCAAACAAATTTTGTTATATTCCTTTTGATTTGTAACTATTTGTAACCAATTTTTTATAATTTGTAACCTCACCGTTTTTGAGTTATGACCATTCCAAAATGAGGGGCCAGCCCCCCCATATTGTCCAAATCGCTTCAAACAAATTTTGTTATATTCCATTTGATTTGTAACTATTTGTAACCAACTTTTTATAATTTGTAACCTCACCGTTTTTGAGTTATGACCATTCCAAAATGAGGGGCCAGCCCCCCCATATTGTCCAAATCGCTTCAAACAAATTTTGTTATATTCCTTTTGATTTGTAACTATTTGTAACCAACTTTTTATAATTTGTAACCTCACCGTTTTTGAGTTATGACCATTCCAAAATGAGGGGTCAGCCCCCTCCATATTGTCCAAATCGCTTCAAACAAATTTTGTTATATTCCTTTTGATTTGTAACTATTTGTAACCAACTTTTTATAATTTGCAACCTCACCGTTTTTGAGTTATGATCATTCCAAATAAAGAGTCCAGCCCCTCACAAGTTGAAAAAATTGTTCAAAAATTTTTAGAAATTTACCTTCAATATTTTTATAATATAATATTATCATAAAATTTGATAGACAATTATTGTGGTAGTAATTATTATTATGTTTTGGTCAGAAAACTGAAAAGAAATGAAGAGTTATGACATTTTATATTTTATTGATATTTAAAATTGTTAAAAGTGTAGTCATTTTAACTAGTAATGAATGTATAACGTAGTTATTATTAAAAAGTACCTTACTGAATACTATATACCTATTGCACATAACACTTTATATATAATACTAAATATATGAGTATATATGTAATTATGGGGACGAAATTTCAATGTTCTATATAAACTCACCCCCCTCAAGGAGAAAATGAAACTACGCAACTGTATATATATTGTATTATAATATTGTGTTTGTATTATTTTTGGTATAATATATGTATATCGTATTTATAATAATATATACATAGATATTTTATTGTATATATGTTATGTGGTTATGTATATATTATTATAATTAATGAATTATAATTATTATAATTTATGGAAAGTACATGAAATTCTTCATTCAATTTTTTATGATTAATTTTGGAAATATTTGGAAAATTATGTTTCAAGTTAGTAAAATATACATTATAATATAATAATATACAAAGATAGTCATTCTATTTTTAATGATTTAATCGCTGTAATTACTGTGATAAAATTTGAACACTGCGTAATAAACTCAATGGAAACCGGATGTAAGGTTTTTTTTTTTCAATATATTGGTATTTTTAAGTTATTTTTAAATGTACCCTCACAGCGCACACTAAGGCCTAAATTATTATTGAGTATTATTACAATATACTTTAGGAAAAACCGATTATTATACAGCCGTATGTCAACGAGTGAAGTAATATAGTTTGCATTATATCTTTTTATTTTATATTATTTCGTTGATATTCAGTTTAGAATTCCCCTATTTCTCCATTGAGAAACTTGCTATAACTCGAAAACGGTGAGGTTACAAATTATAAAAAGTTGGTTACAAATAGTTACAAATCAAAAAGAATATAACAAAATTTGTTTGAAGCGATTTGGACAATATGGGGGGGCTACGTGAAGTTAGCCCACCATTGAGAAACTCGCTATAACTCGGAAACGGTGAGGTTACAAATTCTAAAAAGTTGGTTACAAATAGTTACAAATTAAAATAATGAGGTTACAAAAAAATTTGGAGCATTTAGGCTTGGGTGGGGGGCTAACTTCACACACGTATATTTCGTCATTAATTTATCGAATATCGTATTGTAAAACTCTTTGCCATTATCTAGTTGCAATAATTTTGGTGAGCGGTTAATTAATATTTTCGACATTGCATAAGCGACTTCAGTTCCTGTTTTGGATTTAAGCGGTATAACCCATGCGAATTTAGTAAAACAATCGATTATACAAAGTATATACTTGAACCCTTTATTTTGTTTTGAATACGGTATCATTTCAACCAAGTCGGCTTGCCATAAATCGTTTTTTCCATACACATTGACCTTTCGTCTGACATAATTTTTTCTCGAGGGTTTATGCAGTTCAAACGCGATTTCACGTTTAGACATTTGGTATTCGTTTAATTAAACCCGCTACTAATAGTTCTTCGAAAATCGATAGAATTTCATTTGATACACCCGTATTACCCGTCGCTCGTGATGATAATAAAAGTCGTAGTCTATCGACTAATTCGTATGGATCATCTCAATACACTAAGTTATGTTTCTGTAGTTTTACGGAAAGTCCACTCCCCGAGGTCGGAAACAATTTTTCAATGATTTCTGTATATTTGTCACCACCTTTTCTAATATTTGTACCGTTTTGAGTTAAATGTGCAGAGGTTTGAATGAGTATTTGTTTATATGTTTCCAAGTCATTTTCATTATACACCGTAGGATGTTTATAAAACAGCAAACGAACAAGTCCGGGTGTTAACGGGTAAATTGTGTCTTTGATAATTAATGTATTTTGAAAGAAATTGATTTTCCCGTTGCCTAAAGTAATAACTCCATTGGAATAATCTAATTTTGAGCCGTAAGTTTTGTCTAAATCATAAGATTGAAACCAATTGATTCTTCGTTGTTGATATTTATCCTCGCTTGTTTTTTCTTCATCAAGTAAACTTTCAATAGGTTCTGATTCTTCAATATTATTTTTATCTATATTCTGTGATTGATATGATGGTGGTGCTGCTGACGTTGGCGTTAGAAACGATGTATTTGATATTTTGTTTAGTGGATCGATTATTGGTTTAAATGTTTTTGATACTAATTGATGAACATTAGTTTCACCAGCTTTTAAGGTATTATATTTTCGTCTAATACAATCTTTCGCCTTTACTAACTCATATAATATACATTCCTCGTTCATGACTACGCGTTAAATGTGCGCGATATATATATAAATCACTGACTTATATAACAACAAACGTATCAAAACCAAGTCGAAAACGTCCATTGTCACGTTCACTGTTTTTACAAATAACGACAAATGAAAACCGTCCCATATTCCAACATGTTGTGCAAAAAAGTCTAAATTCTAGTCTAAGTCTAAAAAAACTCATATCACCAGAGCAATGTTCATTATACACGTGTTTTAAATTTCTCTCGTCTTGTTTGAATAATACAATTAAATTCGCGTTATCACGTATTAAATGTTTGGGTACTTTCGAATAACTCAGAGCCAAATAAAATATATCTACTTTATTATGTCTTCCACGTGAAAAATATTCTCGTATAATGCTTTAGTTTTCACTGATAACGTCATCCATTACAAAAACTGAATTTGGCAAAACTTTTTCGGGTGAAATAACTTTATCATTTTCAAAAATGTGAATATATAAACGCCGTCAATATCACCAATAATTTGTTTTAATAATTTATATTTGGGTTGTTCCAACGTCTTGGCATATATGTAAACGTTTTCGAATCGTAACCCGTTCTCGTTAACAAGTAAAAAATATATTAAATTTGTTTTTCCACAACCGGAACTACCCAATATTAATGAGCGTACAGTGTTTGGAAACAATGATCCGTGTCTTGATTTTATAATATCTGGTGTATCGATATTATAGACTGGGAGTTTTTGTTCCTGTTCGATAAAACGCATTTCAATATAAATACAGAGGTATTGCTATCAAATGTATCACACGATGTCTCGCACTAGATAGAATAACACGAATAAAGGTTTGGGGGTTGTGAACTCTCTTATAAACCGTTTGCCAGTAGAACTACATTTACCAGGCTATAGGTATGATATTGTTAGCAATCCTGTTCGATCTATCAGTACGATAGAGGCCGCTACCGGTCGGGTGGATTCGTCGGACGGGCGCACTAAATATAAGTCAGTCTGAGTAAAGCGCGGGTAGAGTTTGTGTGTCGCGAATCCACTGCGCTCGGATAGTTTTGCTGCCATTTGTGTTAACTATGAGTATAATCTATGTTTTTGTTATTGTATAAAGTTATTAGACGCTATTTGTTCATTTTATTACTTATTTGTTTTTTTTTTATTTCTAACATCAGAAGTGGGATCGAATCAGAAACTTAACTGTGTTGCGTAGTACGTTCATAAAAAAAAAAAAAAAAAAAAAAAAAAAATCAATCTCGCGTTGTATAGTGCGTTTGCAATTGTGAAAAAGTCAATCTCGTGTTGCGTATAGTGCATTTGTAATTGTGAAAAAGTCAATCTCGCGTTCCGTACAGTTTGTTTGTAATTGTAAAATATCAATCTCGCGTTGCGTATGCTACCCACGTTCATATTAGTGAGTAAGTTATATTCCGTATTTTTGTTCGGCGCTTTTGGGATTCCCAGCGGCATCGTGGTGTTGACGATATATTGACGACGACGACGGTAATATCGATGATAATTTTGTTTTTGTTTGTTTACATTATATCTTGTTGACGTCATTGTATTTATAATATCATTAACGAACAGGATATAGATGATGTTTATCGTTGTGCATTTGTAATCATCTACGTTCTTTTTCTTTTTTTGCTTTTCGTAAATAAATTAATTATGGCTGAGAATAATACTGCTGAAGAAATCCTTAGTATTCCTAGCTCTGTCGCTGATTCAGATAAGTCGAATATTTTGAATGAATTCGTAAAGTATTGCGGGCCACGCAAACTCCGACCGAACAAGTTTGGTTACCACCTTTTCGACCTCAAGTAGATGACGCAAGAAAATGGCTTGAACATGTCGAGAAAGTGAAGGAAGAATTTATGTGGTCTGATTTACGAACGCTTACGTTAGTAGGTGGATTTCTTTTTAACAATTCGAAACGATGGTTCGAGAATTGGTCGCCTCTAGTGCGTAATTGGAACAATTTCAAGAACGATTTCTTGGAAGCTTTCCCAGCGAAGCGTAACTTGGGTCAGCTTTTGGACAATGCAGCAAGTTTTAACTCTGATTCCGTTAATACTTATGAAACTTATGTACATGAAAAAGTAGGGTATTTAAAAAAATTAAGAACAACTTGGTCAGAAAAAGACCTTGTAGAATTAGTTGTCCATAAGATCACTGATGTTAATATCTATAACGCTGCCGTGAACAGGGATTGTCAATCGATTTCTGAGCTTTTGTCGTTTTTATCGTCGTTCGAAAAGAAGTCGAAACGTAATGCTTCTGATGTTGATTCATTCGGTGTCCAAAAGAAAGCAAAAACTGATTTGGGTAACAATCGCAGTACAAAGTGTTTCCGCTGTGGAAAAATAGGTCACAAAAAAGTCAATTGCAGAGTACAATCATCAGAACTTTCGACAAATACATCCGATCGTTCAAAGAGTGAATATTCCCATAAGGTTACTAAATGTACATTTTGTTACAAATCTGGTCATGACGAGTCCAAATGTTTTATGAAGATCGCGATAGACAAACGCCGAATAAATTATTGTAGTTCGGTTTCTACAATAAAATTAAACGATATTTCTGTTAACGGTCATAGGTTCAAAGCGTTGATAGATTCAGGTGCAGACGTTAGTTTAATGTCAGGAAAGTATTTACATGTCTTCGCTGATGTCGTTGAAAACTGTTCCGTTCCACTCAAGGGTATTTTTTCCGAAACCATTATTGTTAACAAAAAATTTTCAGCAGAAACGGAGATTAATCACGTTAAAACTAAACTTACATATTTAGTAGTCCCTAGTCACGTTATGGAGCAGGACGTAATCATAGGTAGAAATTTGTATCAAGACTCAACTGTGTGTACTATCACTAATCGCAATGGTTCTTTTGTTCATGAAACGCCAAAAATCAATAATGTAATGAAAGACTTTAGTCTAAATGTTCCTAACGAATTTCAAGAAGAATTAACGACGTTATTGCGTCACTTTGAAAGTATGTTTTCATGCGGTACTAAGGTAAAGCCAATTACGACGACTAGTCTCCGAATTGATTTAAGCAAAGAAGTTATAATTAACAGAGCACCGTACCGTCTCTCAGTGAGCGAACGAGAAGCAATGAGAGACTTGGTTTTTGATTTATTAAAAAATGGAATTGTTCGTTAAAGTGATTCCCCGTTCGCTAGCCCTGCTTTACTTGTAAAGAAGAAAGATGGTTCGTATAGATTGTGTGTCGATTACAGAGAACTGAATCGGATTACAATTAAAGATCGTTACCCTCTTCCATTGATTGAAGACCAGTTAGATCGTTTGGGGAAAGGACACTATTTTACGACTTTGGATATGGCTTCGGGATTTCATCAAGTACCCATTGATGAAAACTCTATAAGAAAAACAGCTTTCGTTACGCCAGAGGGACACTATGAGTACTTGCGTATGCCCTTCGGTTTAGCTAATGCCCCTGCCGTATTCCAAAGAGGGATAAACAATGCTTTAAAAGATTTGAGATATACTGAAGCAATTGTTTACATGGACGATATCCTGATCGCGTCGGAAGATCCCCCAACAGGCCTTAAGTTCTTAAAGAATGTGCTTTCCGCGCTTATGGAAGCAGGTTTTACATTAAACATAGAAAAATGTTCGTTTTTACAGTCAACAGTAGAATATTTAGGTCGTGAAATATCTGCGGAGGGCATAAGGCCTGGAAAACGAAAGGTCCAAGCATTGTTGAGCTCTCCCGTTCCTAGTAATCCTAAAGAAGTTAGGCAGTTCATGGGATTGGCCGGATACTTTAGGAAGTTCATTCCAGAATTCGCGTCACGTACAGCCTGTATTACTCAACTGACAAAACAAACGATTCCATTTGAATGGAATCCTGAACGAGAAAGTGCACGACAGTACATAATATCACACTTAACATCAGAGCCTTTACTTATTATTTTCGATCCTAACGCTCCTACCGAATTGCATACTGATGCTAGCAGCATTGGATATGGAGCGATTCTTTTTCAGCGGCATGATGGTCAATTACGAGTCGTGGCTTACTTTAGTCGCCGAACGAATAAGCATGAGAAGAATTATCACTCGTATGAACTCGAGACGTTGGCCATAGTTCAGGCTCTTAAACATTTTAGAGTGTATCTGGTGGGAATAAAATTTATACTGGTCACAGACTGTAATGCTATAAAATCAACTGCTACGAAAAAGAACTTAATTCCTCGAGTCGCCCGTTGGTGGTCTTATATGCAGGATTTTGATTTTGACATTACGTATCGCAAAGGCAGTTCACTACCTCATGTTGACTTTCTCAGTCGCAATCCAGTGACGATTCGCCAAGTCACTCACGGAAATTGGCTGTATGTGGAACAGAAAGGCAATGCAGAAGTACAAGAGATGTTAGCGGACTTGCGTGGAGATCGCCTCGACAAAAACCAATTCAGTGAACAAGATGGCTTACTCTATCACAAAAGCATGAATCCTGACGGTACAGTCAACTTACAGTGGTTTGTCCCACGGCAAAGCAGGCTTGCTTTACTGAGAATTTTTCATGACGAGCAATGTCACGTGGGAATAGACAAAACGGTTTCATCAATTCTAGAACATTTTTGGTTTCCCCGATTAAGAAATTTCGTAAAAAATTACATTGGCCACTGTCTGGTTTGTGCGGTTAAAAAGACTCGCGCTGGACCTCTTCAAGGTTATTTGTCGCCAATGGAAAAACCTTCAGCTCCTTTTGAAACCTTACATGCCGATGTACTTGGGCCGCTTCCAGAATCACACAACTTCAAATACATTTTGGTGTTCGTGGATGCTTTCACTAAGTATTGCCTACTGTGTCCACTCAAATCTGTAACTGCTTCGGAAACCAAGGAACAATTTCAAAAGTTAATTTCGTATTTTGGTACTCCTGGAAGGATTATTATGGATGCTGGATCGAATTTTAAAAATACATCTTTGCCAAAATACCTGACCCTTTGGAACATAGAATACCACTACGTTACACCTGATGTCCATCGTGGCAATGGACAAGTGGAACGCTACATGAGAACTATTATGAACATGATTAGGATTGAAACAAAAGTCCAGTCAGGATGGTCGAGTGAATTGTGGAAAATCCAGTTAGTCTTAAACACCACAATTCAGAAGTCGACAGGAATATCACCGATGCAATTATTGCTAGGCATTAAGCGTTCTACTCCTTTAATACAAGCTGTTCTTAAGGATCTTTCACAGGATTTGAGTCCCATCCGTGGCCGGGAATTAGACCGACGTCGAGTCGCTGATACGCTTGGTTCCAGAGGTTTTAATGTTCAAAACGCTAATGCCAAAAGACGAAACTCGATAAGGATTTCAGTTGGTGACTTCGTTGTTATGCATCGTGATTCTGAAATGCATAAAAATAAACTTACATATGAATTTCTGGGCCTTATGAGGTAATTCGTTCCATGGCTGGAGATAGGTTCGAACTGAAGAAGGTCGGTTCAAATATTATTACTAAAGCAGCCAAGGAGCAGTTGCGCTTATGGCCAGTGAATTGGTCACTTACCTGTGACATGTCGTCATTATTAGAGCTGATGGAAGCCGAAGATTCAACTGAAGAGTCAGATTTGGCGTCCACCACTACAATCAGCACAAATTAAAGGTATCTATTATTTATGTTAAGTCGGTCTCGGTCCTGTTAATGGTCGAGCCGGGGTGATGACTGAGGTCTCACCATGATATTATTTATGTTAAGTCGGTCTCGGTCCTGTTAATGGTGGAGCCGGGGTGATGACTGAGATCTCACCATGATATTATTTATGTTAAGTCGGTTTCGGTCCTGTTAATGGTCGAGCCGGGGTGATGACTGAGGTCTCACCATGATATTATTTATGTTAAGTCGGTCTCGGTCCTGTTAATGGTCGAGCCGGGGTGATGACTGAGGTCTCACCATGATATTATTTATGTTAAGTCGGTCTCGGTCCTGTTAATGGTCGAGCCGGGGTGATGACTGAGGTCTCACCATGATATTATTTATGTTAAGTCGGTCTCGGTCCTGTTAATGGTCGAGCCGGGGTGATGACTGAGGTCTCACCATGATATTATTTATGTTAGGTCGGTCTCGGTCCTGTTAATGGTCGAGCCGGGGTGATGACGGAGGTCTCACCATGATATTGTTTGTGTTAGTTGGGTCTCGATCCTGTTAATGGTCGAGCCGGGGTGATTACTGAGGTCTCACCATGATATTGTTTGTGTTAGTTGGGTCTCGATCCTGTTAATGGTCGAGCCGGGGTGATTACTGAGGTCTCACCATGATATTGTTTGTGTTATTTGGGTCTCGGTCCTATTAATGGTCGAGCCGGGGTGATGACTGAGGTCTCACTAAAATACCTTTATCTTTTACATAGCAACTTGTGGATCGGGTGCATTGTTTCAGATAATGCCTGCTTCGAGAGCGAAGCAATCGTCAGGGTTGGCCGTGTTAGCAATCCTGTTCGATCTATCAGTACGATAGAGGCCGCTACCGGTCGGGTGGATTCGTCGGACGGGCGCACTAAATATAAGTCAGTCTGAGTAAAGCGCGGGTAGAGTTTGTGTGTCGCGAATCCACTGCGCTCGGATAGTTTTGCTGCCATTTGTGTTAACTATGAGTATAATCTATGTTTTTGTTATTGTATAAAGTTATTAGACGCTATTTGTTCATTTTATTACTTATTTGTTTTTTATTTCTAACAATATAATAAAGCTAAATGTTAACGTAAAGATAAAAATATATTTTATTTTAGATTTTGTGGTCCGGGTACTAAATTACGTGAAAGGCTAGCACGTGGTGAACGTGGAATTAACAGTTTGGACGAATTGGCTAGAGAACACGATATAGTTTATGAAAATAGTAATTCGTTACGCGATAGACATAAAGCAGACGAGATTTTAGAAAATCAAGCTTGGGAAGTATTTAAATAAAAAAATTCAGGATTGAAAGAAAAAGCAGCTTCTTGGTTGGTAACAACGACTATGAAGGCTAAACGTAAGATAGGCGCAGGATGTGGGTTTAAGTGTGCAGTCAATGCTGCTAAAAAAGCATTAAAAAATAGAATCGGTGAGAAAAACATAATAAAGTTGACAAAGATGTGTGTTGCGGTAGCTAAGAAATCATTAGGTAAAAATAAGAAATCAAAAATTCCTAGAGTAATACCAATACCGATAAAGGGCGATGTATTACCGTTGATACCGATATTCGCCGGCTTATCTGCGCTATGCGCGCTTACGGGTGGTATTGCTAACGTGGTCAAGACCGTTAATGATATGAAATCAAATAGAAACACTCCTATTCATATGGGCAAAGGTTTATACCTTGCACCGTATAAAGGTGATTCATATAAAATTGAAAAAGGCAATGGTCTGTATCTCGCACCATATAGAGGGGACAGATTAAAAAAGAAAACCAGAAAAACGAAAAAAAAGTCAAAAAACTAATTTCTACGTTACCCAATAGAGCGTTGTACGATGATGAAGTTATAAAATATGTGTGCATGTTAAAAATACCTCATTTCATTGGTGTATTTTCAAGAGACAGGTTACCACTTCGACCAAAACATAACGAGTCGACAGTGGTTAACTTGGATATTGAAGATAGTACGGGTACACATTGGGTAGCGTATAAAAAAATCGGAAATCGAGTAGAATATTATGACAGTTTCGGAAACTTGACACCACCGTTAGAATTACAAAAATATTTTAACGGATGCGATATTAGATATAATTATGAAAGACATCAGAAATATAATACTACAAACTGTGGACATTTGTGTTTGAAATTTTTATCATGTATACGATAACATTAAATGGAAATTCTTCAAGTTTATCATGTGATTTTTTTCCCCTCTATAGAAGTGAGTAAAGACGCAAAGATATGCCTTTTAAGTTTACAAACAAATAATTCTATCCCTAATATAAACGATAAATGTAACCGAATAAGTATTGTACAAAAAAATACGACAAAAAATATAGTAAAAGATTTGTATACAATACCTACGGGTTCGTATGAGTTAAATGAATTGGAAACGGGGTATAGGCTCCTTGCTAGGCTTTACAACTGACAAAAAATATGAGGCTAACGTGCTACATCAATCGGACTCATTGGTTAATATGACCAAAATAAACTGTATATATATTGAATCAAACTTGGTCTCGGGCTCATTAAACAATGGGAGAGAGTATCATATATTACACGAGTTTTATCCAAATGTGCCACCTGGTTATAAAATTATAGAAATTTTAAAACATTTGGTATCATATTCTCTTAATTGCACGACAATTAATCAAATTAGTTTAACTTTAAAAGACCAAGACGGTAATTTGATTGATTTGCGAGGAGAACTTATTTCAATACGGCTATTAATTCAAGATAACATTGACGATGGGTAAACAATTGTATAATATAAAAATAGTTGTGCACAAGAAATCCATCAGTTATGCTAAAAGCGTCAATAAGAGAACAACAAAAGTGAAAAAAGGTATTCATAATAAAATTGTCAAGAAATTAACGAAAAACAATTTAAATTTTCTCCGTTCAATAAAAGCTGTATAACAATGAATGACGGCTATTTAAACGTGACGGGTGACTATGTAGACGATTGCCGGATAACTCAAATCGAATATCATTCATTTTTACCGTATTCAACATTGGCATTATCTAATAACGACGAAATATGTATTGCATTACATAATACAGAATCGTATACTTTACCGTGTGATAGTTATATCTATATAGAAGGAACCATTGACAGACCTGCAGGTTTGGTCGAATACGTTCATTTCATAAACAATGGTTTAGCATTTCTTTTTTCCGAAATGAAATACGAGATAAATGGCGTTCAAATTCAAAAAGTCATAAACCCGGGCATAACTTCTACCTTGAAAGGTTATTGTTCGTACAATAATATGGATATTATCGCACGGTGTAATTTGGCTTGGAGCGATGACTTTGTCGATACAAATAAAGATTTTATAGAATCAAACACATTCAGTGGGTGTATCAACCTTAAAGACGTATTTGGATTTTGCGAGGATTATAAACGTATTTTAATCAACTGTAATCAGCAACTTATTATGAATAGATCGTCGTTGGATATTAACGCCATCAAGTTGTTTAAAACCGATAATACTATTGAGACGGATATAGCTAAACTCAAAAATGTTAAAATAAATATTTCTAAAATATTTTGGAGAATGCCTGTGGCCAAGGTTAGCGATAGAGAAAAAATTACACTTTTAAAAGTGATAAACAGTCATAAACCGATTACGTGTGCGTTTAGAACATGGGAACTGTGCGAATATCCGGTTTTGCCGCAAAACACCACACACTCGTGGAAAGTTAAAACATCAAACAAATTAGAAAAACCACGCTATGTTATAATTGGGTTTCAGACTAATAGGAAAAATAGTGCTGTAAACTCTATATCATATTTCGATCATTGTAATATTAAAAACTTGAAAGTTTATTTAAATACCGACGTGTTTCCCTATGATGATTTTCAATGCGATTTCACCAAGAATAAAATAGCTACGTTGTACAGAGCTTATGCAGAGTTTCAAAAATCATATTATGATAACGATAATGTCACACCATTACTGGACAGAGTAAATTTCAAAAAACATGCTCCAATCATAATTGTTGATATGAGTAGACAAAACGATAACGTCAAGACCGCCAACCGTCGATCTACGGATCGAATTCGAGGCACATGAAGCGTTTGCAGAAAACACATCAGCATATTGCTTAATAATACATAACCAAATTATAACTTACAATCCTTTCAGCGTAGATGTAAGAACATTGTAAATAATTATTGTATAAATTAATATTTATGAAATAATAAAAAAATATTTTTTTCTTTATTAAATTTGTGTTTTTATTTTTTATCCAAATAAAATAGTAATAATATATTATATATAATTATTTAAACTCCATAAATAATTCACGTGCTGTTTTACAACGAATCGGGTAGTCTCCAGTACGATGTTTTTTCGGAGTTGGTGAGGTCGATCCATGGTATAAATCAAACCTTGACGGTCCGTCGTTCTCGTCAACTTCTCGTCGACTCCTCCATACGTTTAAACAATCGTACGGATAATTGTTCGGTCGCAAGCAATTTGATTTGGTTGATAAAACTTGTTTGATTCGGCGAAACAAATACTGTAACTTCTTCATCGTGTATATTTTTAATATACGCCATCATTTCTTTTATGTTCGACACTTCTTTGAAGTCTCTATCGGCTAGCATTTTTACTACTTCTTCAAATTGATTCATTAGATTTGGTCTTACGATTAAAGTTTTTCTTAAGACAGACTCGAAGTTTACACGTTCTAAATTTTGCAGTGTAAATAAGTCTACTCGATTGAGTAATACACGATGTCCTTCGTATACTCGTGAGTTTAAAACCAGCACATTTTCACCATGGTAGTTCATTTTTAAGAGAGTGATAAATTTATCGTTCAAGAAAATACTTTCTTTACTTTTTAGCGGTGGATCGAGAATGAAAGACAGAATATTTCCCATCAGTGTATATATTCGTTTTAAAAAATCTGGATATAAACTTATATGTAGCGATGGTGTTACAATATGAATCTTAACACCGAAATTATCAGTCGGATCGAATCCAATGAGCAAAAACTTACGTTTTACGTACAAAGTCAATGTTAAATTACGTAGTTTCAAGTAGATTTGTTAGCGACGATGATTGAACGTATTTATATATTTTCTTCTCGTTGATCGTTGCGTTTGCTTCCATTAAATCAGCCATATTATAATAAACACTTTAAAAAAAAGTATTAATACTTTTAAAAAAAAATTAACCATTTTTAACTGAGAACGTACAAATTCGGTTCTTTATGCTAGGACTGCTAGAGCACTACTGATTTTAGTACGGTTTCTGAAATATGCTCATACTAACGATATTTAAATATTACATAAGAGTGAGGACACTTATTGACAAAACTCATGCAGGTCTGTACTGGTCTCGACAGGTTTACAAGGTCGAGTATATTGTTAAATACGTTGTGCTTAATGTATATACATATATGTATAGTAAACGAGGGGGTGTAGATGTTATACATCTGGTCACACATACTCCTTTTTGGGAAGGGTGGAAGGTATGCGACGCGAATGATCGTTATAAGAATGATACATGCATTCCGAATGCGGCGGCGGCGGTGGTGGTGGCGACAGGGGGTCATCATCAACGACAGGGAGTCATCATCGGCGGAGGGGGTATGCGGCAGCGGTGACGGTGGCGGCGGCAGCGGTGGTGGCGGCGGTGGTTTCGGCGGGTGGGAGGAGGAGGAGGAGGAGGAGGAGGTTTTAGAACTGGTGGCGCGGCGGCAGCGGTGGCAAAGAGGAGGAGGAGGAGGTCAAAGAGGAGGAGGAGGAGGAGGTCAAAGAGGAGTAGGAGGAGGTCAAAGAGGAGGAGGAGGTTTCGAAACCGGCATTATTATTTTACTAACGCTTCATCTTTATCCCGTGGTGACCAAGGAAATTTCGAGGACAAGGACGTACCTACACCCTTCAAGATCAAACGGTACATCACTGTTTCTACCGCGTTACGCACTAAAAGTAAAAAGGTTATATCCCAAGTCTTATTGTCATTTTCAATTGATAACCAGGAAGCCGACTACATATTTTTAGTTGTACCAAATTTATCAACATCTATTATATTGGGTGATGATTGGTTGCCTCGCTATAAAGTGATTTTAAATTATCAAATAAATACGATTGAATTTCCAGATTGGGACCTTCAGTATTCATTTAGTATACCAACAAAAAACAACGATTCGGTTGTATTTTCCACTTTGTCAGTTTGTGAGTCACCTGAGCATATATATCGCTCAACTTACAATCAACATATGTTCTCGGCACAAACTATTCTCCACCTTGTTCATAAACCGAATAATACCGGTCCTGTAATTAACACACTCTCCACACCAATCGAATACTTGGAACCATTTGATAATATTAAACAACATGTGTAAAATATTACGTCACTGTGACCGAAAAATCTAAATTACTTGAGTTACTTTCTGAATATCATTGTATCTTTAGCAATCGACCAGGATGTAACACACTTTACACTTGTCATTTTGATGTTTCTCGAGATGAACCATTCAAGATAAAGCCATATCCAATTCCATTTGCTCAAAGACCAGCAGTTGAACGTGAACTTAACTGTATACTTGAATGGGGGGTGATTGAACGTAGTTCCTCACTATACGCTAGTCCCATAATATGTGTTAAAAAGTCTGACGGCTCTGTACGGTTATGTTTAGACGCCCGTTGGATTAACCAATTGATTATTCCAACTCGTGATACATCTCCATCAGTGGATGAATTACTGTCCCGTTTCCACGGTAAACGATTTTTTCTAGCCTTGATTTCTCATCTGGGTACTGGCAAATACCTTTACATCCATCGGTCCGTAAATATGATTCATTTGTATATGATGGACGAACTTATTCATTTACTCGGTTACCGTTCGGGTTAAGCATTTCCAATACTGCTTTTGAACAAGGCCTTGAAGCAGCACTAAAGTCAACAACAGAATCAACATATCACCAAGAAAAAACGTTCATATCTACGTCGATGATATGTTATTGACTAATACTGGACGTTATTATTACAGGAATACGACCTCCATATTCACCATTCTCCTGGCCAGAGTAACATAATCGACGTCTTGTCAAGGAATCCGTTTGGTCGGAATGAGGTGGAACCGGAAACCATGCCATCTATTCTTAAGTTAAAAATAGAAGTTCCACCTAAATATTCATTTGAAATAAATGAGCGTTTCATGAATTTACGTAAAGATCAAATTTCAGATCCCCCTTTACGTTCTATTTTTATCAATATTAATTCATCAACCAGTCAACTTCACACGTGATACAAAATTTATGAGGGTATATTGTTTTTCCGGCGTTTTGTTACCAGTGAACAGTAACCACTGTTAGTAACACTAACTAGTGTGTATTCCGTCTATTCATGAGTTGAGGTTAATTGTTTCAGTGCATGAATTATATGGTCATGTTGGTCTCAAAAAATGCGCTTCCGTGTTAAAAGAGGTTTGTTATTTTCCAAATTTACACCACGTATTCGTTTCATCGTATCACATTGTGACATCTGTCAACGTTCTAAACATCGTACCATTCGATCTGAAGGACCTATGCAAAATCTTCTATCTCAATTTTTACTTGATCGTGTATTAGTGGATATTTATGGTCCTTTACCATCCGGCTGGAATAACGTATCATATATTTTTGTTGTTCTAGACAATTTTTCTAGATTTGTTAAGTTATATCCCATGAAACGAGCCACTGCGTTAGCTACGACTAATCATATGATTAATCATTATATTTCTACATATGGAAAACCAAAAATTATTGTTTCTGATCATGGTGTACATTTTAACAGCAAAATATGGCAAACTCGGTTGTCCAATTTAGGAGTTCCTCCTACGTTTACCTCAGTTCATCATCCACAATCTAATCCGGCTGAGCGTGTAATGCGAGAGTTAGGGAGATTGTTCCGGTTATACTGTTCTGAACACAATTTTGACTGGCCAACATACGTACCATATATAGAATGGGTGTTGAACAACTCAGTACACGAGGCTACTGGTTCAACCCCGTCTAAGATTATTTTATAACAACCTCGGTACAATCCTTTATCCGTCCTTCTGAATTTCCCCCGGAATTGTGTTTAATGCGGAACAACGGTTAGTCATGGCACAGAAAATTCAACAATCTCGGGCCGAAAAACAAAATCGTCGTCATAATCAAAAGAGCATACGTACTTCATATAAAATTGGGGATCTAGTTTTGGTTCGGACTCACAATTTATGTTCTTCAGTCGATAAATGTATTCACAAATTGTTCATGCTTTATGAAGGAACTTTTGTCGTAAAAGAAATTAAAAACAAAAACGCATACGTTGTTTGTGATCCGAAAACCAACCGTGTACGTGGATGTTTCAATATTATTTTACTGCGCCCATATCTTCGACCAGTAACTCAATAAGTTTTTCGTCATATAAGATTTATTTTAACGTTTAGCAACATAGTTTTATTAAATATATATTTTTAATATTTTTTGATTTTGCACTCGTTATTTTTGTATTTATAAATCTGGCCAATAATTGTCTACATTTATAAAGGGGGGTGTCTGTAGCGTAACAAAGACTTTTATAATATTATCAACAATAATATTTAATTAATGAGGGAGAGTGGTTATCGGCGGCGGTAGTCATATGTGGGATACGATAAATATAGTGTTTTGGTCGTCGGCTAGCAAAAAAGGAAGTTTTGTGGAGTCGTATGCGGTCTTCAATAATATAATAATTCTTGTTTCCGTGTTTTTTTATTCATAATGGAGGAGTTCGCCAGAATCCACGTCCCGTGATCGGGTGTTGGAGGGCGATGGCATACATGTGTGCATCCGCACACATAATATACATGTATATATATATATATATATATCTTAAACTAATCTTAGCCTTGGCCGGCGACATTATTATTACCATTTATGTTATAACTATATATATTTGTTTTTTTAAATATTATAACTTATTTTTTTGCATGCTACCCTTTGCATGACCACTAATTTAATATACGTTGAAATATATATATATTCCGTTTATTTTGGCTCACGTGAACATTTTATTTATACAAAAATTCCGTGCACTCCGGTATTCATTATGAACACCTTGATCACAGGTTGGCGACCCCTTTGACAGTTTGTCGGAGACAGCTATGTGAGGGAAAGGTGGATAAGAATCCCCTACTTGAACCTTACATATGTTTAATTTAATTTTATAAATACGTATGAAATAAACTATTTTTAAATTATGTAATATGACCATTTCAAAGTGGCCAAAATATAATTGAATATATAAATTTTAAAAGAATCTCATTTGTATCTTTTGGTATGTTTTTTTAAACTGTTTAACTAGATTTATTAAAATTGATTAGAATAATTTAAAAATGAAATTTGTCAATGCTTTTTGTAGAGAATAGCAATATAACTTAACTAAATATTGAAATGTTCATATAATGAATATGTATATATGATAAGATCTTTTGTAGTTTTATGAACATGTATCGGTTTTTATTTTAACAATCAAAAACAGAAAAATGTCTAAATAAATGATTCAATAAAGGAAGTGGATCTAAATTGTATTTATCATTATATTAATAAGAAATCTCCAATTAGGAATATGTATAATAAATAATGATTTAACAAAGGATTATATGTTTCTTATTTACTCCAATATTCATATTAAACACAAATAGATTTCATATAATATCATATTATTTATCATTTTTTAAAAAGAAAATCAATAAAGCATTTGAATAAGTGTAAAATTAAGGCCAATCTTTTGTTTTAAATTTACCATTAGCTATGTTTTTTTTGTCTATAGAAACAAATAAAATATTATAGTGTGCAATGTCATAGAGGAAACGTTATAATATTTAAAATAAATAAGAATTTTAAACAAAAGAAGCTCCAGCGTATAATAGTGTGTTATATGATTGTAATTCCCTAGGGTTGAACAAAAATCGTGTTTTTAAGACAATTACGCTGGGTTAATATGCAAACACAATATTTAATTTAGAATTGAAATGATCCAATAAGGAATATAAAAATAAGATAAAACCTCTGTGGTTATATTATTATTTATTATTTTTTAATTTAACAATTTAAAAGTGAAAAGTTTATAAATAAATGTAGCATGTGAGGATATATTTGTAGTTGTTTTTTTTAATTGTTTTTTAGAGTTCCCTAATGAAAGATAAAAGAAATAAAATTATTTTATTCTAATGCTTCTATTTTCGTAGTTTACACCAATTTATTTATAAAATACATATTGATACCACTCTTAATATTTGTTTAACATATTGCATAATCAAATTGTAATTAGGTTTGAATGAAATGTAATATTCAAAACAAAATGTCGATTACAAATTATATATCTCGTAGATATTTAATAATATACAATATAATACAATATTATGAAGTGCAATTTTCGTTTATAAATATGATACCTCAGTTGAAGATATTAATTCGAAATTAAATAATTTTAGATATTTTATGTTTATTTTTAAATTTTATTCGAATCGCAGAACGTCTAAGTCATGGTAACTAGGAAGTAAGGCAATTTATGTAATAATTTTCTAATAATGAACAATTTAATCTTTTTTAACTTATCAAGATGTGTTTAAAAAAAATATATATTTTATTTAATTTAAAAAAAAGTATGAAATAATCTACTTTTTAATTATGTAATTTTACAAATTCAATCAAAGTGGCCATAATATATTTAAATTTATAAATTTTAATAGATTCTTATAAGGATTTTTTAGTATATTTTTTTTTTTACTGTTTAAGTAGAGTTAATAAAATAGATTGGATTAATTTAAAAATGAGATGTGTGCATGCTTTTTATAGAATAATGTAATTTAACATAACTAAAAATTGAAATGTTCTTATAAGGTATATATATATATAAATATATATATATATGATAAGAACTTTTGTAGTTTTATGAACATGTATTGGTTTTTATTTTAACAATCCAAGACAGAAAAATTTCTAAATAAATGTTGAAATAAAGGTAGTGGATTTCGATGTTCTCTTAAATTTTATTAATCATAATATTAATAAGAAATCTCCAATTAAGAATATGTATAACAAATGAATTAACAAAGTCTAATTTGTTTGTAGTTTACTCCAATATTCATAGTAAACACAAATAGATGCCATATCATATCATAATATTTATCATTTTGTAAACATAAAATTAAAAAAGTATTAGGTTAAATGTAAAATTAAAGCGCAAGCTTTTGTTTTGAACTTACAATATTTATAGCTTTTTTTATCTATAGAAAAAAATAAAATATTTTAATGTGCAATTTCTCAGATTAAGCATTATATAATTTAAAAAAAAAAAAAATTTAAATAAAATAGTTTACAGCGAATTATAGTGTAATATATGATTGTATTTCCCTAGGGATGAACAATTATCCTTTTTATTCAAGTCAATTATGCTGGATTTATATATTAATTTTTTACTTTATTTAAAATTTTAATGTTTCAACAAGGAATAAAATAATACGTTATAAAAACCTCTGTAAAAAAATTATTATTTATTATACTTCATATCAACAATTCAATAGTGAAACATGTATGAATACATGATGTATGAGAGAATATGTTTTTTTTTAATTGTTTTTCAATTCCCTAATGAAGGATAAATGAAATAAAATTATTTTTTACTAATATTCATATATTCATAGTTTACACCAGTTTATTTACAAAACGTATATTGATACCACTATTAATATTTGTTTAACATATTGCATAAGCAAATTGTAATAAGGTTTGAATGAAATGTAATATTCAAAACAAAATGTCGTTTACAAATTATATGTCTCGTAAATATTTAATAGTATACAATATAATACAATATTATGAAGTACAATTTTCGTTTATAAATATGATACCTTAGTTGAAGATATTAATTCGAAATTAAATAATTTTAGTTATTTTATGTATATTCATAAATTTTATTCGAATCGCATAACGTATAAGTCATTGTAACTAGGAAGTAAGGCAATTTAAGTAATAATTTTCTTATAATGAACAATTTAATTTTTTTTAACTTATCAAGATATGTTTAAAAAAAAATATATTTTATTTAATTTAAAAAAAACGTATGAAATAATCTACTTTTTAATTATGTAATTTAACAAATTCAATCAGTGGCCAAAATATAATTAAATTTATAAATTTTAATAGATTCTTATTTGGATTTTTTAGTATATTTTCTTTTTTAATGTTTAAGTAATAATAAAATAAACATAAAATTAAAAAAGCATTAGATTAAATGTAAAATTAAAGCTCAAGCGTCTGTTTTAAACTTACATTGTACATAGCCATAACAATCTATAGAAAAAAATAAAATATTTTAATGTACAATTTCTCAGATTAAGCGTTATATAATTTTAAAAAAAGTAATTTTAAATAAAATAATTTACAGCGAATTATAGTGTAATATATGATTGTATTTCCCTAGGGATGAACAATTATGCTTTTTATTCAAGTCAATTATGCTGGATTTATATACAAATTTTTTACTTTATTTAAAATTTTAATGTTTCAACAAGGAATAAAATAATACGTTATAAAAACCTCTGTAAACAAATTATTATTTATTATACTTCATATCAACAATTCAATAGTGAAAAATGTGTGAATACATGATGTATGAGAGAATATGTATGTTTTTTTTTAATTGTTTTTTACAATTTTCGAATGGAAGATATTTGAAAAAAAATGATTTAAATCTAATATTTATATTTTCGTAGTTTAAACCAGTATATTTATAAAACACAAATTGATACCACTCTTATCATTTGTTCTACATGTCGTATAAGCAAATTTAAATTAGGTTTTAATTAAATGTAAAATTAAAACAATGTGTCTATTACAAATAATATATCACGTAGATATTTAATAGTATATAATAGAATATTATGAAAAGCAATGTTCGTGTTTTAATATTAATTAGAAGTATTCTTAAAGTTTATTCGTATCGCAGAACGTACAAGTCAAAATAACTAGGAAATTAAGCAATTTATTTATTAAGTCACTAAGAATGAACAATTATACTTTTAACATACAATTATACTTTTTAAATTAATATAAGTTTGAAAAAAATTTTAATTTGTTTAATTTAAAATGAAGATGTACAATGTAATCAATTTTTAAATTAAGTAATATAACCAATTTCAATGTTGCCAAAATATTATTGAATATATACATTTGAATAGAAACTCATTTAGTCGTTATTAAATGTTTTTATTTATGTTAATATTCCATAGCTTAAAAAGTTAAAATTTTTTTTTTTTATTGTATTTGTAGATTTATTAAGATAGATTGGACAAATTAAAAAATGAAATGTGTGCATGCCTTTTATGTAAAATAGTATTTTATCTTGAATAAAAATTGAAATATTTATATTGGAAATATATATATATATATATATATGATGAGAACATTTTTAGTTTTAAAAACATGTATTAGTTTTAATTTTAACAATCCAAAACAGAAAACAGAAAAATGACTAAATACGTGATGTATGAAAGGAAGTGGATTTTGATGTTTTCTTAAATTTTATTAATCATAATATTAATAAGAAATCTCCAATTAAGAATATGTATAACAAATGAATTAACAAAGGCTAATTTGTTTGTAGTTTACTCCAATATTCATATTAAACACAAATAGATGTCATATCATATCATATTATTTATCATTTTTTAAACATAAAATTAAAAAAGCATTAGATTAAATGTAAAATTGAAGCTCAAACTTCTGTTTTAAACTTACATTCTGCATAGGCTTGTCTATCTATAGAAAAAAAAAAATATTTTTATGTGCAATTTCTCAGATTAAGCGTTATATAATTCTAAAAAAAGTAATTTTAAACAAAATAATTTACAGCGTATTGTAGTGTAATATATGATTGTATTTTCCTAGGGATGAACAATTATACTTTTTTTTCAAGTCAATTATGCTGGGTTAATATACAAATTTTTATTTTATTTTAAATTTAAATGTTCCAACAAGGAATAAAATAATACGTTATAAAAACCTCTGTAAACAAATTATTATTTATTATACTTCATATCAACAATTCAATAGTGAAAAATGTGTGAATACATGATGTATGAGAGAATATGTATGTTTTTTTTTAATTGTTTTTTACAATTTTCGAATGGAAGATATTTGAAAAAAAATGATTTAATTCTAATATTTATATTTTCGTAGTTTAAACCAGTACATTTATAAAACACAAATTGATACCACTCTTATCATTTGTTCTACATGTCGTATAAGCAAATTTAAATTAGGTTTTAATTAAATGTAAAATTAAAACAATGTGTCTATTACAAATAATATATCACGTAGATATTTAATAGTATATAATAGAATATTATGAAAAGCAATGTTCATGTTTTAATATTAATTAGAAGTATTCTTAAAGTTTATTCGTATCGCAGAACGTACAAGTCAAAATAACTGGGAAATTAAGCAATTTATTTATTAAGTCACTAAGAATGAACAATTATACTTTTAACATACAATTATACTTTTTAAATTAATATAAGTTTGAAAAAAATTTTAATTTGTTTAATTTAAAAAGAAGATGTACAATGTAATCAATTTTTAAATTAAGTAATATAACCAATTTCAATGTTGCCAAAATATTATTGAATATATACGTTTGAATAGAAAATCATTTAGTCGTTATTAAATGTTTTTATTTATGTTAATATTCCATAGGTTAAAAAGTTAAAAAATTTTTTTTTTATTGTATTTGTAGATTTATTAAGATAGATTGGACAAATTAAAAAATGAAATGTGTGCATGCCTTTTATGTAAAATAGTATTTTATCTTGAATAAAAATTGAAATATTTATATTGGAAATATATATATATATATATGATGAGAACATTTTTAGTTTTAAAAACATGTATTAGTTTTAATTTTAACAATCCAAAACAGAAAACAGAAAAATGACTAAATACGTGATGTATGAAAGGAAGTGGATTTTGATGTTTTCTTAAATTTTATTAATCATAATATTAATAAGAAATCTCCAATTAAGAATATGTATAACAAATGAATTAACAAAGGCTAATTTGTTTGTAGTTTACTCCAATATTCATATTAAACACAAATAGCTGTCATATCATATCATATTATTTATCATTTTTTAAACATAAAATTAAAAAAGCATTAGATTAAATGTAAAATTGAAGCTCAAACTTCTGTTTTAAACTTACATTCTGCATAGACTTTTATATCTATAGAAAAAAATAAAATATTTTAATGTGCAATTTCTCAGATTAAGCGTTATATAATTCTAAAAAAAGTAATTTTAAACAAAATAATTTACAGCGTATTGTAGTGTAATATATGATTGTATTTTCCTAGGGATGAACAATTATACTTTTTTTTCAAGTCAATTATGCTGGGTTAATATACAAATTTTTATTTTATTTTAAATTTAAATGTTCCAACAAGGAATAAAATAATACGTTATAAAAACCTCTGTAAACAAATTATTATTTATTATACTTCATATCAACAATTCAATAGTGAAAAATGTGTGAATACATGATGTATGAGAGAATATGTATGTTTTTTTTTAATTGTTTTTTACAATTTTCGAATGGAAGATATTTGAAAAAAAATGATTTAATTCTAATATTTATATTTTCGTAGTTTAAACCAGTATATTTATAAAACACAAATTGATACCACTCTTATCATTTGTTCTACATGTCGTATAAGCAAATTTAAATTAGGTTTTAATTAAATGTAAAATTAAAACAATGTGTCTATTACAAATAATATATCACGCAGATATTTAATAGTATATAATAGAATATTATGAAAAGCAATGTTCATGTTTTAATATTAATTAGAAGTATTCTTAAAGTTTATTCGTATCGCAGAACGTACAAGTCAAAATAACTGGGAAATTAAGCAATTTATTTATTAAGTCACTAAGAATGAACAATTATACTTTTAACATACAATTATACTTTTTAAATTAATATAAGTTTGAAAAAAATTTTAATTTGTTTAATTTAAAAAGAAGATGTACAATGTAATCAATTTTTAAATTAAGTAATATAACCAATTTCAATGTTGCCAAAATATTATTGAATATATACGTTTGAATAGAAAATCATTTAGTCGTTATTAAATGTTTTTATTTATGTTAATATTCCATAGGTTAAAAAGTTAAAAAATTTTTTTTTTATTGTATTTGTAGATTTATTAAGATAGATTGGAGAAATTAAAAAATGAAATCTTGAATAAAAATTGAAATGTTTATATTGGAAATATATATATGATGAGAACATTTTTAGTTTTAAAAACATGTATTAGTTTTAATTTTAACAATCCAAAACAGAAAACAGAAAAATGACTAAATAAGTGATGTATGAAAGGAAGTGGATTTCGATGTTTTCTTACATATTATTTATAATAATATTAAACACGAATCTCCAATAAGAATAAACAAATGATTAACAAAGGCTTATGTGATTGTAGTTTACACCATTATTCATATAAAACACAAATAGATGTCATATCATATCATATTATTTATCATTTTGTAAACATAAAACTATAATAGCATTAGATTAAATGAAAACTAAGGTCCAAGAATATGCTATAAATTTACATGAATTAATAATTTTTTCATCTATACAAACAAATAAAATATTATAATGTTAAATGTCTTAGAGAAAAATTATAATATTTTTGAAAAATAAAAATATTAAAAAAAATAATTTCCAGCATATTATATAGTGATATATGATTTAAATTCCCTATGGACGTACAATTAACCTTATAACAATTAACCAATAAATCATTTTTTTTAAACATATTATATTGGGTTAATATACAAATATATTATTTAATTTAACATTTTAATGATCTAATAAGGAATATAAAAATAAGATATAGTCCTCTGTAAATATATCATTATTCATTAATTATATCAAGAATTCAATAGTGAAAAATGTATAAATAAATGAAGCATGAGAGGATATGTATGTGGATCTTTTTTTTTTTGACATTTTATGTCTTTACTTTTGCACATTAAAATAAAAAACCGTCACGAAAAAGTGTCCACCAAAAAGTGCCCACGAAACGCGTTACCTAAATTAAGATACCCACTGGGGACTGTCACGATTAAGCGTTACAAAAAAAAAACCTAACCTAAAAAGACATAAAATGTCTCACTTAACGCGGACTCGTATGTGTTTATCATTTTTTAATTGTTTTTTACAATTCCCTAATGAAGGATAAAAGAAAAATTTTTTTAAATTCTAATGCTTATATTTTCGTAGTTTACACCAATATATTTATAAAACACATATTGATACCATTCTTCATATTTGTTATACATATTGTATAAGCAAATTAAAATTAGGTTTGAATTAAATGTAATATTCAAAACAAAGTGTCGATTACAAATTATCTATTTCGTAGATATTTATTAGTATTATCTGTGTGATTTTCGAAAATATCCATGTTGTCATTTTTATTTTTCTGACGTTTCGAAATTGTTACAGGTTCCATTATCGGAGTATGTAGTGCGCATCTGACTATCTTGACTACACTGAATGGTCCGTTTGTTTCTGACTGGTATTTATATTATATATTTATACGTTTACTGGCCTCGCTTTCTACGTTGGGCTTTCTGGTGACTTTTTTCTCTCGTTCTTTTGCACTCTATGCATGTTATTCTTTCTTTCCTACATCTGCATTTTGTTATCGAATCAATATTAAATTTTACTTTGTTTGGTGATATGGTGTCGACATTCTAGATGTTCATATTTGTTGGATGTTTTTTATTATTTTTGGTTTTCTTCCTTGATGAATTATTGGTTTCTAGATGTTACTAGATGTAGATCGGCCAATCGATTTCCGTTTGAGGGGCATAACTGTCGATGATATAGTAGAGAAATTTGTAATCAGAATCTGACAGAGGTAGAAGCACGATGATAGATTTGCCCTTTGATTTTGAAAGTTGACATGTAACTCTCACGTACGACGCTAAAACGTTGACAATAAAGTTCGATAAAGGCTATATTACCATTGCTACTACATGCAAACTACCTACACTTTAGCAAGGCGAAAAATCACTAATTACCCACGAAAACTGAGAAATTGTATTTTCTAATCACAAACTAATAAAAAACCACGCCGGAAACTTTATAGAAAACATATGACGGTTGCCCTTGGTAACCATCTGACGTCACACCCTTAGATACGGCGAAAGGTAAACAACTCGTAGTTACGAAGGACCACCGGTTTACCGGTGCCGGGTTTTGAAACCTTTAAGGAGCCGGGTTTTGAAAACTTTTGAGACAAAAACCATCCCGGGACCACGCTGAGTAAGTAGGAAAAAACCCTATCAAAATCCATCTAGCGGTATGGCCAGGCATCGATAACATACATTCAGACAAACACCAATTCATTTATATATATATAGATTAGTTATGTTCCTAGTATCGTACATTTTTCTTCTTTATCTAACGTATTATTCTTATTTTGATCTCCGCGTTTTGTTTGTTTTCTGCTCTTGTTGTGGGTTTATTTAAGTTTTTAAAATGTATCCATTGTTTTGCATGGCTCGTCTTAAATAATTTTTTTCCGTTTCTTTATTTATTTCGTCTGCTTTTGTAGCCATTGTGTGAAGTAGTCCCATTTTTTATGTTGGACAATGATGAGATGTGGCATGTAAATACCTGTCCGTATGTGTTGGTTTCCTGTATACTCCTGTGCTAAAGTGTCCGTTTGGTATTTTTGAATTACGGGAAAATAATGATAAAAGAAGCCATAGAAATAGAAAAATGTGCAGGAAATTTCAACAGAGAAGATGGATGGAAAATAAGTAATTCCTGAAAACCAATAATTCATCAAGCAAGAAAACAAAAAATAATAAAAAAACATCCAACAAATATTAACATCTGGAATGACAACACTATATCACCAAACAAAGAAGTACAATTTAATATTAATTTGATACCAAAATACAGATGTAGGAATGGAAGAACAACACGCATAGGTGTAAATGAACGAGGGGACAAAATCACCAGATAGTGCTACAACGCAACGTAGAGAGCGTGGCCAGTAAACGTATAAATACCAGTCAGAAACAAACGGACCGTTCCACCTTAGCTTCCAAACTACCCACTCAGCATCACTACGCGCGAGTGCCTCACTGCTCAGCCCTATGAGTAAGTAGTGGCCACCTTCTTACTCCGCACATAACTCTTTTCTCTTTTTCTTCCCCCCTCTCTCTTTCATCGATTTTTCATCGCGCGTATAAATTTTACAGTTGCCCCCTGGGGAGGAGTTCTTAGCTGGTAGGCATCACTTCATGGTGAATCCGGCACTACCTCCGGTTTTTCATTACGGATGTGTCTTTGGAAGATTTCCTTCTCCCAATTTCAAAAAAAAAAAAAAGCGGACCGTTTAATGTAGTCATGATAGTTAGACGTGGACTACATACATGGAACCTGTAACGGTTTCGAAACGTCAAAAAAATAAAAACCACAACATGGATAATTCCAAAAATCACACAAATAATAAATTTACAATCCATGAAAACTTTAATAAACTTATATTTAATAGTATACAATAGAATATAAGTGCAATGTTCGTGTATAAATATGATAAACTGGTTGAAGATATTAATTCGAAATTAAATAGTTTTAGTTATTTTATGTGTATTCTTAAATTTTATTTGAATCACAGAAAATATAAGCCATAGTAACTAGAAAATTAAGCAATTTATGTATTTTTAAATATTTTTCAAATAATGAACAGTTTTAATTTTTTTTAACTATTCTTGATAAGTTTATAAAAATATATTTTATTTGATTTAAAAATAAAACGTTTGAAATAATCTATTTTTAAACTATGTAATTTGACCAAATTTAATGTTGCCAAATTATTATTGGATATATCAATTTTAAAAGGAACTCATTTGGTTTCTTTGGTATGTTTTTCTTTATGTTAATATTCCATAGCATAAAATGTTAACTTTTTTTTACAGTTTAAGTAGAATTATTAACATAGATTGGGTTAATTTAAAAATGAAATATTTGCATGCTTTTTATAGAAAATAGTATTTTATCTTAACATTGAAATATTCATATAAGAAATATATATATATATATATTTATACGATAAGAACTTTTGTAGTTTTATAAACATGTATTAGTTTTTATTTTAATAATCTAAAATAGAAAAATTTATAAATAAATGATGTATGAAAGAAAGTGGATTTCGATATTTTCTTAAATAATATTTATCATAATATTTAATTACAAATCTCCAATTAAGAATATGTATAACAACAAATGATTTAACAAAGTCTTATGTGTTGGTAGTTTAAAGATATATTGTTACTAAACACAAAATGATGTCACTCATATTATATATTTACTTTATGGTAAACAAAAGTTTCAAATATGCTTCTACTATATGTAAATTTAAATTCCAGGCTTCTGTTTTAAATTTACCATTTTTAAACTTATTTTCATCTATACAAATAAATACATTATTATAATGTGAAATACCTTGGAGAAAACGTAATAATCTTTTTGAAAAAATTTTTTTGAAATATTATAATTTCCAGCGAATTATAGTGTGATATATGATTTTAATTCCCTTAGGATGAAAAATTATAGTCATTTTTTTTAACTTAACAGCTGAGTTAATATACAAAAATTAATTTGGCTTAAAAATTTAAATGATCCAATAAAGGATATAAATATATGATAAGAACATCTGTAGTTTTATAAGTTTGGATTCTTCTTTATCTTAACAATTCAAACAAAACAAAATTTTAAATTAATGATGTAAGACAGAAGAGAAAAGATTTTCCTTAAATATTTATTTATTATAATATTAGTTACAAATTTCTAATTAAGAACTTGTATAATAAAATTTTAAACAAAGCTTATATGTTTGTAGTTTTCACTAATATTCATATTAAACACAATTGATATCACGTATATCATATATTAATCATTTTGTGAACATAAAATAAGACTAAGCTATGACAGAATGTAAAAATTAAGCTTAAGGTTCTGCTTTAAATTTACTTCTTTTATCGGTTTTCTCAGCTATACAAAGAAATACAATATTATAATGTGCAATGTCTTAGAGTAAAAATTATAATATTTATGAAAAAATCAATTTTAAACAAAATAATTTCCAGCATATTATAGTGTGCTTTTTTTTTTACCAATCATACTGAGTTAATATAAAAATAAAGAATTTATTTGAAATTTTAATGATCCAATAAGGAATATAAAAATAAGATAAAAACCCCTGTGGCTATATTATTATTTATAATTCTGTATTTTATCAATTCAAAAGAGAAATGGTTATAAATAAATTAAGCATGAGAGGATATGTATGTAGATGATTTTTATTACAATTCACTAATAAAAGAAATTTGTAAAAAATTATTTTATTCTAATACTTATATTTCCGTAGTTTACACCATTATATTTATCAAACAAAAATGCATGTCACTCTTAACATTTGAACTACATATTGTTGAAACAATTTTAAATTTAGTTTCGACTAAATGTAATATTCAAAACAAAGAGTCAATAATAAATTTTCTTTCTTATAGACATTTAATAATATTCAATAGAATGAAATATTATGAAATGCAACGTTCAATTATACATAGTATACTCTGGTAGATGATATTAATTAAAAACTAAATAATTTTTGTTATTCACATTTTATTCTTTAATTATAATCGAATCGCAGAGTATATTAGTCCATAGTAAATAGGAAACTATGTAATTTATTTATTAATTCTCTATGATTGAACACTATTGATGATTGAACAAAAAAAAAAAAGAGTGTTTTAACTAATGATGAGTTTATGAAAATTTTTTCATTTAATTTTAAAAATATATACATTAAGTAAACTATTTTTAATTTAAGTATTTTGACCAAATTAAATTTCGCAAAAGTATCATTAAATATTTAAATTAAAAATAAACTCATTTGGTATATTTTGGTATGTTTTTCTTTTTTTAATATTCCATGGCATAAAATGTTAAAAAATTTTTTTAACTGGTAAAGTAGACTTATTAAAATTGATTGGATTTAATTAAAAATGAAATGTGTGATTACTAATTATAGATAAAAGTAACATAACTTAACCAAATTTCCAATGTTCAAATAGGGAAGAAATATACTTAATAAAACCACCTGTATTTATATAACTATGTATTATTTGTTATTTTAACTTTCAAAAACAGAAAATTTTATAAATAAATTGTGTAAGAAAGAGAAGAAAAAATTTTTCTTTTGTGTTATTTATCATAACATGAGTTACAAATCTCCCATTATTATTATTATCGTATGGTATTATAAACAAGCAAAACACAATAAAATTATTAACAAATAAACTTTGTAAGAGTAGAATAAAATGATAAAATAAAATAGTAACATAAAGTGTAATATAATTAGTCAACAATTATGGTAACATAGTAACTTCTATGTGGTAGGATGATTTTCTATAGGGGAATATCAAGTGATCTCATCCAGGTTAGAGCTGCATTTGAAATGTTGTGGATGTCGGCAATGGGTTTATTGAAAGCTCGGATTGGGCAATGCTTTATTATATGTTCCATTGTTTGAGATAAGTGGCCACAGTCGCAAGCAGGGGAGTCTTTCAACCCCCATCTGTATAGATTGTCTCCACATCTCCCGTGTCCGGTTCGGAGTCTGTTCAAGATGACCCATTCTCGTCGCTTAAGTGAGAAGCCTGGTACTTGGGAGCATGGGTCATTGATTAGTTTATGACTGTCGGGGTTTGATAGACTCCATTTTGATCTCCAGTCGTTATCTCCGTTGAATTTGTTTTCGATGTGGTCTTTCGCAGTTAAACAGGCAGGTTTCCTCGACTTGAGTCTCAAAGTGCGATTCGTAGGTATATCTTTATTTATTGGGAGTTTTTCATTGCACATATATTTTGACCATTCTCTCGTTGTAGCTGTCAAGCGTCGAATATGAGGTGGATGTATGTTACATAACACCGGAAGCCACTGAGTGGGGGTAGTTTTTACTACACCTGTGATGACACGCATGGTTGAGTTAAGTTGTACATCGATTTTAGAACAGTGTGCGCTATTTAGCCATACAGGGGCAGCATATTCTGCAGCTGAGTAGACCAGAGCTAGTGCAGATGTCCGAAGGGTTTCAGTTGAGGCTCCCCAAGTTGAGCCAGCGAGCTTCTGAATGATGTTGTTCCTTGTCCTGATTTTTGCAGCGGTATTTTTTAGGTGATTTTTGTACGTGAGTGTTCTATCAAGGGTAACTCCGAGATATTTAGGGGTAGGGCTATATGCTAGTATTTGATTTCCGAATGTAATAGTTGGTTGGTGTTTTGCTAATTTGTTGTTTAAATGGAAAGTTGTAACTTCTGTTTTTTGTATGTTTGGTTTAAGGCGCCACTGTTGGAAGTATATTCTGAGTTTTTCTAGATCTTGATTGAGTATGTGTTCATTATTTTCAAATTTTTCATGTTGTGTAGCTACCGTAATGTCGTCTGCGTATGCAAATTTTCGAGAGATTGTGCTCGGTAAATCACTGATGTAAAGGTTAAACAGAGTCGGTGCCAGTACTGATCCCTGGGGTAGTCCATTATTTAGTTGTTTCGTCGAGCTTTGAGAAGCTCCTAAATGGACTTTATAATATCGATTCGTTAGCATTTCATTTAAAAGTTTGTGGAACGTCAGACATTTGGTAGTTTTCAGAAGTTTGAACAATAGACCTTCTCTCCATACGGTGTCATATGCAGCTGTTAGATCTATAAATGCGGCTGTTGTCTTTTTCTTATTTTGGAACCCTTTTTCAATGTAGGTGGTGAGAGCTGCGATTTGATCCGTGCAGCTTCTGCCAGGGCGAAATCCGGCTTGTTCGATTGGTGTAATGGCGTCAATGGTAGATCCAATTCGGTTCAGTACAAGGCGTTCCAATAATTTATAACACACACTAAGGAGAGCAATTGGACGATAACTATCTGCTGCATTGGAAGGCTTTCCGGGTTTGCAGATTGCTATGATTTTTGACTTTTTAAAAATTGTAGGGATTTTTGTATTTGTAAGTATATTATTAAAGAACTTCATAAGCCACGCTCTTGCTCTAGGTCCAGTATGTTTTATGAATTCAGGGTAAATATTGTCGAGTCCTGCCGCTTTTCCAGGTTTTATCATACGTATGGCTTCACTTATTTCTTCAATCGAAAATGGGGCTGCTTGTGTTGACCTTTCATTGGATACTATTTTTAGGTTTCTAAGTTTTGATTTTATATCCTTGGTGACTTGTTTATCTGGTGTTGCTCTAGATAGGTTTACAATACGATTAGCTACAAGATTGGGGTTAACTTGATTTTCATTGTTTGCACTATATTTGCCGTTTCCACCAAGCTTTCGGAGAAGGGCCCATGCTTTCCGACTTGAGTGTTTGAAGTCAGTATGTTCAACAAGATTCAACCACTTTCCTTTGCGTTGATTATTTAAAGCTTGTATTAATTTCGTTGCATCATCGTTACTATTAGTCTCTGTATACCTGGTATATAGTTGTTGGCACTCTCCGTTAAAACCAGGGATATAGGTTTTTCTTACCCCCCTTGGGATAAACTTTTTGGCTGTGCTAATTATCAGTTTAGAGAAGCGATGGTAATTTTCGTTGGTAGGAGGTATCCAGCGTACGCTATCATCGAGAGTTTTTGTAAAGGCAAGCCAGTTTGCTTTTTGAAAATTCCACCTTGGTTTAGGTATCGAGTTAATATAGTGGATGTCGATGCCTATTTCAATGACAACTGGTCGGTGTTGGGAGTGCGGAAAATCTGTTAGAACATTCTCTCCCATTAAGGATATGTATAACAAATTATTAAACAAAGGATCTTATGTTAGTAGTTTATTACAATTAAACACAAAACAATGCCATTTACATCAAATATTTATCATTTTGTAAACATAAAATT
The DNA here is from genome assembly GCA_019022885.1 of Schlechtendalia chinensis. Lineage (NCBI taxonomy): Eukaryota > Metazoa > Arthropoda > Insecta > Hemiptera > Aphididae > Schlechtendalia > Schlechtendalia chinensis. The sequence goes on from CM032339.1 coordinate 47,965,164, forward strand.
AAATTAGGATTAGACTAAATGTAATATGAAAGTCTAAGCTTTAAATTTACCTCTTTTTTTGATATATTCAGCTTTACAAAGAAAAACAATATTATAAAATGCAGTATCTTACAGTAAATGTTGTATTCTTTTTGAAAAAATAATATTAAATGAAATTATATCCAGTGTATTATAGTATGATACATTATTTTAATTCTCTAGGGATGAACAGTTAAAAAGGATAACTATCCTCTATTTTTAACCAATCATGATGAGTTGATATTAAAATATAAAATTTATGTTAAAATAAAAATTTATGACGTTAACTATTTTTTTTAAAGTAGTTTTTCAAAATTTAAAATTTAAATAATTTATTAAGGAATATAGAAATAAGATAAAAACCCATGTAGATATAATATTGTACATTATTATTCTTTATTTTAACAATCCAAAAGTGAAAAATATATAAATAAATGAAGCATGAGAGGATTTGTATGGGGATATTTTTATTATAATGATTGTTACAGTTTTCGAATTCAGGATATTGGAAAAAAAAATCATTTTAATCTAATGCTTATATTTCATAGTTTACACCAATATATTTATAAAACACAAATTGATACCTATCTTAACATTTGTTTTACATATTGTATAAGCAAATTTATATTAGGTTTGAATTAAATGTAATATTCAAAACAAAGTGTTGATTACAAATTATCTATCTCATAGATATTTAATAATATACAATAGAATTAAATATTAAGAAAGGCAATATCTGTGTATATATAGTATAAGCTAGTTGAGGATATTTATTAGAAGTGATATAGTTCTATTTACTTATAGTGTACTTTGATTTTTTTTTAAATCTCAGAATGTATTAGTCAGAGTTACTAAGGAAACTATTTAATTAATTTATTAACTCAATTAAGAACATATTTGTTTTTAAATAATCAAGATAAGTTTATAAATAATATATTTCATTTAATTTAAAAATAACACGTATGATGTAAACTATTTTTAAATTAAGTAATTTGACTAAATTTAAAGTTGTCAAAATATTATTCGATATATATATATTTTAAAAGAAAGTAATTTGGTATTTTTTTTTTTTTTTTTTTGATATTTTTTCCTATATGGTAATATTTCATGTCATTTAATGTTAATATTTTTATTTTTAACTTTTAAGGTAGAATTATTAAAATAAATTGGATAAATTTAAAAATGAAATGTATGTATGCTTTCTTATAGAAAATAGTAATTTAACTTGACTAAAAATTGTAATGTTTAAATAAGGAATATAAATATTTGATAATAATTTCTGTAGTTTTATAATAATGTATTATTGTTAATCTTAACAATCCAAAACAAAAAAAATATAAATAAATGATGTAAAAAAGAAATTGTATATTGATGTTATTATTATTAAACACAAAATGATGCCGCTCATATCATACATTTATTATTTTGTAAACATAAAATTAAAATAGGCTTAGACAAAATGTAAAAATAAAGTCCAAGCTTCTGCTTTCAGTTTACCTTTTCTAAAGACACTTCCAGCTATACATATAAATACAATATTAAAAAGTGCAATATCTTAGAATAAATGTTATAATTTTTTTAAAAAAATAATTTTAATGTATTAATTTTTAGCGTATTATAATGTGGTATATGATTTTAATTCTCTAGGGATGAACAAATATCCTTTTTCATTCATTCCAATCATGCTGAGTTAATATAAAAAATGTATAATTTCAGTTACAATTTATATGATCAAACAAGGAGTATAAAAATAAAATAAAGACCCATGTAGATATTTTATTATTTATTATTCTTTGTTTTAACATTTCAAAAGTGAAAAATTTATAAATAAATGATATATGACAGGATATCTATGTGGATGTTTTTTATTACAACTCCCCAATAAAGTACATTTGAAAAAAATTATTTTATTCTAATGCTTATATTTTTGTAGTTTACATCAAAATATTTATCAAACACATAGTGATGCAACTCTTAACATTTGTTCTACATACTGTAGAAAAACATTTATTTTTGTTTTGGAATATATGTAATATTCAAACAAAGGGCTGATTACAAATTACCTTTCTCATAGACATTTAGTAGTATAAAATAAAATGAAATATCACAAAATGCTATGTTCAAGTATACATAGTATAGGCAGGTTGAAGATATTTATTAGAAATGTAAGAGTTTTAGTTATTTTGTGTATATTTATAAATTTTATTCAAATCGCAGAACATATTAGTCATAGTAGATAGGTAATTATGTAATTTATTTTTTAATTCTTCAAGGATGAACATTTTTTTTTTTTGTTAACTAATCAAGATAAGTTTACATAAAATATAGTTTATTTAATGTAAAAATAAGAAGTATTAATAATAATTTACATAATATTACAATGTAAACAATTTTTAAATTTAATTAAAGTTAATAAACCAATTAAAGCTTTGAAAAGTCCAATAAGGGATATTAATATGTGATAATAACTTCTGTAGTTTTATAATAATGTATTGTTCTTTATCTTAAAAATCCAAACAAAAAAATGTATAAAAAAAATGACGTAAGAAAGGAAATGTATCTCGATGTTTCTAAAATATTATTTATTATAATGTTAGTTACAAACCTATAATTATAAATATGTATAACAAATTATAAAACCAAGGCTTATATGTTTGTAGTTTACACCAATATTCATATTAAACACAAAATGATGCCACTCATATCATATATTAATTATTTTGTAAACATAAAATTTAAATAGGCTTAGACAAAATGTAAAAATAAAGTCTAAACTTTTGTTTTATATTTACCTTTTTTTTCTCTTTTTTCAGCTATACAATGAAATACAATATTATAGAGTGCAATATCTTAGAGTTAATGTTATAATTTTTTTGAAAAAAATTATATTAAGTAAATTAATTTCCAGCGTATTATAGTGTTATTTATGATTTTAATTCCCTTTGGATGAACAATTATTGTCTTTTTGTAACCAATAAAGCTGAGTTAATATAAAAATATATAATTTTAGTTAAAATTTAGTTGATCGTATAACGAATATAAAAAAAGATATAAAACCCCTGTAGTTTTATTATTATTTATTATTATTTATTTTAATAATTCAATAGTGAACAATTTATAATTAAATGAAGCATGAGAGAATTTTTTTCTTATTTTAATATCTGTTACAATTTTCTAATTAAGGTTATTTGAAAAAAAATATTTTATTTCAATGCTTATATTTTCGTAGTTTTCACCAATATATTTATGAAACACAAATTGATGCCACTCTTAATATTTGTTCTACATATGGTAGAAACAAATTTATATTTATGTAAATATTCTAATATTCTTTTATTTTCTAGTATTTTAATATTTCTTTAATATTCTAAATGTAATATTCAAAACAAAGGTCAATTACAATTTACTTTTTTCATAGACATTTAATAAAGTACAATAAAATGAAATATTTTGAAATTCTATGTTCAAGTATACATAGTATACTCTGGTCGAAGATGTTTATTAGAAATGAAATAGTTTTAGTTATTTTCTGTGTATTCATAAATTTTATTAGAATATTAGAATGTATTAGTCATAGTAACAAGTAAATTACTGAATTTATTTCTTAATTTTCCATGATTGAAAAATTTTACTCTTTTTTATTTAACAAATCATGATGAGTTTTTAAAAAAAATATATTTTATTTAATTTAAAAATAAAATATTTGATGTAAACTATTTTTAAATTAAGTAATTTGACCAAATTCAAAAGTTGCAAAAGTATCATTAGATATATAAATTTAGAAAGAAACTCATTTGGTTTTATTTTTATATGTTTTTCTTTATTTTAATATTCCATGGCATATTATGTTTACATTTTTTTTACCTGATAAAGTAGAGTTATTAAATTAGTTTGGAATAATTTTTGAAATTAAATGTGTGCTTGCTTTTTATAGAATATAGTAATTTAAATTGACTAAAAATTGCAATGTTTAAATAATGAATATTATTTTATGATTAGAACTTCTGTAGTGTTATAACTATGTATTACTCTTTATCTTAACAATCCAAAAAAGACTAGTTTATAAATAAATGAAGTAAGAAAGGAAATGTATCAAGTTGTTTTCTTAAATATTATTATTTAATAATAATAATAACATCATAATGTTAGATACAAATTTCTAATTTAGAATATGTATAAAAAATTATTTAACAAAAGCTTATATTTTTGTAGTTTATATCAATATTTTTATTATATACACAAAATGATGCCACTCATATCTTATATTTCACATTTTGTAAACATAAATTTAAAATAAGCTTAGACGAAGTGTAAAATTAAATCCATGTTTCTGCTTTAAATTTACCATTTCTTTTGTCATTGTAAGCTATACAATAAAATACAATATCATGAAGTGCAATGTTCTGGTATTTATATTATAATTTTGTTACAAAATATAATATTTTGTTTAATAATTTTCAGCGTATTAGATTATGGTATTAGGTTTTAGTCGAATCGCATGATGTATTGGTATTAGTAGTTATACATGGGTATAAATGGTATTCGCTTCCACGTAGTATACCCCAGGCAACGTCATAGATGGCCAACGAATTACCACTGTGCAAGCAGAAACCTTTAAAGTGAGTATTAAGGTGCACTCCACACTTTCTGCAAACTGAAACATCTAACTTTTAATTATGCATGAACAACAAAAATGGCCCTATTTAGGACAAAGCACCTAAACACTAAAAACGATATCAATAACCATTGAGTGGCTATTAGATCCAAAAGAAGATCGATTATCAGCCTTGTGTAAGACCACTGCACGCGATATCCTTTACATACAGGAATCCCATGGGGCAGCTAACAGTTATATGATAAATATCAAAAGCATGAAGATTATAGTTGAAAGATCACACGAAAAATACGGTAGTGTTGTCTTGGTGAAACTAGAGTTAGAAATCATATAATCAAACTACACGGAACAGTCTGATATTGAAACTTTAAGCATCGAATTGAGGAATTGTTCAGTCACTTCAATCTATAAGCACACTGCTAAGCTTTTTATCTTTCAGGATACTACAAATTTTGGAAACAGAAAACGAAAATCGTATTCGGGGATTTTAATAGCCATAGTTCTATGTGGGGTTACATAGAAACAAAGAAAACAATGATGACGATGATAGAGTGGAAACATTACCAAACGCCGAGGGTTTAGCAGTCATTCGTGATCTCAAACTCTCATATTCCTTCAACAGTGGCAGATGGAAGAAAGGTCACAACACGGAATTAGTCGTTGTAAGCAAAATCATTAACCAACAGACTGTCAAACGAATTCGCAACCAAATACCTCGATGGCAACATCGCCATATACTATGCAAAATCACTGCAAGAATTGGGTTCAACAATGCACCTTTTCGAAAAATATTTCATTTTTAAAAAGCGAACTAGCCCAAATTTTCGGAAGAAACAGACACCAAAGTGAACACATTGGCAGCAACAGCTGATAACTCTGAAAAATTCTTAGAATTAGTAAAACACAGCTCTAGAAAATTCATACATAGGGAGTGTAGAACAAAACACATCCCAAGGCTAACTCTATAATTGCCTGAACAATTCCAAAGATATGCGAAGATATACAATGGCCATCCATTTAACGAAGAAATAATTGAAGAAAACGAACAGCTATTGGAAGATATATCAAACACAAAAAGATCAAATTAGCACTCACATATCAGCTCCAATGATATGAAACATAGCAGCATAAAAGATTGAGGACTATTAAAAAAACGATAATTCGATCCATCAATATCAAAAACGCTGGGGCTCGAACAGCAAATCAGGTGGCACACCAATTTTTCATGAATGGAAAGATTCCAACAAATTAAACATGGACACAAAAATCAAATAGAGAGGAGAAAGAGAAACAATTAGATAAGCAGGGAATCCTAAAAAAAAATTTATCAGTACCTGAACTTGGATGTAATGGATGAATTAAAAAACCACAAAGCCGCAGGACTGGACCTCATATGCTCTGAACAAATTAAAAATTTCGGGCAAAAAACTAAAATCTAGATCCTCAACCTATTTAACCATATTTAACTTATGTAAAAAATTCCTAAAATATAGAGGAAAATTAAAATAGTTGCATTTTTAAAACCCGGAACGATCCCAGACGACCCAAAATACTTTTGCCCAATTTCCCTCCTCTGTCACTCCTATAAACTCTTCGAGAGACTTATATTTAATCGACTAAAAATCCATATTGACGATAAACTCATTGAGGAACAAGGTTGCTTTAGACCTAGAAAATCTTGTATCGGACAAATTCTAGACCTCACACATAGAAAACTTGGGGAGCAAATGCTCATACCCTATGAGTGTCTGCCATAGCGCTATGTTTTTCTGTAAGAGAGTATGCAAGCCCTGTGTGGTGCAGATCAACCCACACAAAAAAAGTTGATGTAGCACTAAATGAATTCTGTCGGCTGATAATCGGATGCTTAAAAAGTACACCACTTCACAAAATTTTCCAAGTTGCAGGAATCGCACCTCCAAATATTCGATGTATGATCTCTGCAGATTTGGAAAGGACTAAACTCGAAACAGACAGATGACATATCCTATATGGCAAGGTATCACATAGAACAAGACTAAAATCAGGGGGAATTTTTTTAAAGTATACAAATATTTTAACAAAACCCCCGGAACAAACTCCTATAGATAACTGGAAACATGCCATAGGTCACACCGAAAACGACCAGATCCAACCAGTAAAACACTTGCCAGCGGGACATGACCTTGACTGGTCAACCTGTTGAACATTCAACAGACTAAGAGTGGGAGTTGGAAGATCGAAGGACAATCTAAGGAAGTGAAGGATCCTTCAAGAAGACACTAGGTGCGACTGCGGAGACGAACAAATCATGCGCCACTTACTGTTTTGTCCAGACTGCCCTACAATATGCACTGCTACAGACCTCAAAACAGCAACCAAGCATTTGAATTGAAGATGCCAAATATTGGAAAGGAGAAATATAAAAACTCAATAGACCAAATAGTATCATAACATTTGTCGTTAGTAGTTGAAAATGGGGAGTTCTGGATAGCCACCCTCCCCTTAAAATCCGCCCTCCACTTTTTTATTATCAATATTCTTATCAGCATTCCCCTTATTCTTATCAATGATACTCCTTATCAGTGATACTTCTTCTCAATGATAGACCTTATCAGTGTTACCAAACTATCTCTTATCAAAGATACCTTTTAGTAGTGTTAACAAATTATCTTTTATCAGTGATACCTCTTATTATTATCAATATGCTATATTCAAGACCACATGTGTTATCATATCACGAATATATACTCTCTGTTACTGCTTTCTTTTACTACCACAACCTCCCCGCACCCATACAAATGCTAAACCTATACCTGCCCTCCTTTTCCCATCCCATGACACATATAAATCAATATATATTCTTTTAAAAATTATATTACAATACTTCGCACCACCTCCTTCCACATGCTTGTCACATAATAAAAATAATTGTTACAAATATACTACAACCAGCACACTTATTGATATTAGATACGTAATATACCGTAACAATAGAAAACTTCATACGAGCTAAACACTATTATTATTAATCAAAATAATATTTATATAATGTTTATCAAAGATATGTAAAACAAATAATAAATCAACTATAATTAATTGATGAAATTTAAACGGTGTTTATCATATGACTCTGAATATACGCCATTAATGTGTTTCCACATCTTAGAATTTTTAAACAACTATAATAAGGTGATGAAATTTAAACGGCGTTTATCATATGACTCTGAATATACGTTATTAGTGTGTTTCTACATCTTAATGTGTTCTAACGTAATTTTATTTCAAACCATTTTAACTACATTAAAAAAATGTTCAATTGCGATGTATGTAATAAAGTGTTTACCATAAAAAGTTCTATGTTTAGACATCGTCTAATACACGACGGATCTAAATTTTCATGTAATCTTTGTTCCGAAATGTTTAGTCGAAGAGACAGTTTAACCAGACACGTTCAAGAAAAACACGGTAAGTAAATGTACTTTTTAGAGATGTATAATATAAAAAATCGAGTAATATTTAAATATCATTATTTTACTAAGATGGAAAAAATATAGTGCGGGTTATAATTTGGCTAAGGGAATTAAGAACGCTCAGTCGACAGGTGAATATTTATTTTACAATAATGTAACACAATTTAAAATAATATATTACGATAGGTATTCAACCGTTATCGTCTACATCGAGTTTGTTGCCGCCACCGTCGTCGGTTATGAATATACGAGGGTCCACTGCGAATACGGGAAGAAAACGTCTTAATACGATTTCTAAAGTAAAGCAAAAGCAGCCGCGTTTAGATTTAACGAGTAGTCCGGGCTTTGTCGAGATACATTCGTCATTTAATCGAACAATTGTATGGTATTATAGGAGAAATACCGAAAACATTACAAATTATAAATCGTTTCTGTATTCGATAAAGACTGAATTATACGATAAACTAAATTACTGCGCAAGTATTCATCCGATAAAATATAATTTGAAATTGGGGCCACATACAATATACCCAATGTAGAATCGTCTCTTGAGAATAGAGCATTTAAAACATCGGCGAGAGAGGTTTTCTCCGTTTGTGATATTAACACGATGCTCGATGAGGATTTTTCAATTCTTTTATGCGAGGAAGACTCGTATACGGGGAAAGGTAGCGGGTACACCTTAACGTACATCGATGGTTTGCTACTCGGTGTATATAAATACAATTAACTAACCTAATGACGCCTGACGAAGACTGTGGAAGCTCTGAAGTTTTTGAATCATAGCTCAGCTCATGGTTAAGTGAAGTACACACATTACTATTGTCACTATTACGAGTACCATCAGATTTATTATTTTTTGTATTAAAATAATTATAAATATTAGTTTGCTTTTTTTCACTCATTATGAAAAATAATGAAATATAAAAGGAATAATATAAAATATAAATTAAAAATACTTAAATTAAATATTCTAAAAATTACAGTATATAAAATAAAAACAATAAAATACCCTTAAAAAACAGCGCACATTAACAACACGACATTACGACAATGCCTACGATCAGCGGACGACTAAATATTTCAATAAAAATAAAAGTTAAAATGTTGACTGGATTCGAATCATTAGTGATTAGAACGTATTCAAGGAATACCCATTTATATGAGGTTTATATTTAAACGTTTAAATATTATTTACATACATTTTACTAAGCGGGATAACGACGCGTGTACCTACAATGACAACAATAATCCACCATCGTTGGATATTAGGTCTATTTATTTTATAACATACAATAATAATGACAATATTATTAGACATTTATTTTTATTTGTTGTTAACTGAATCTACATACAGCGATATTATATACTACTTTTGTATATTACGATTATAAACTCACAACATTACAAATAATGTTCAAATTTTTCTGTGGACCACCAAATTTTTACCGTGGACCACCAGTGGTCCGCGGACCACTGGTTGGCGACCGTTGCTCTGTGCAATACATGTAATCTTAAATTACAAAAATTGAATTTCGTGCCATGTTTTATACATAATTTATCTAATTACGACGCGCATTTTATCGTAACCGAGTTGGGGTTTGACACCAAATCCATTACTGTTATACCGAATAGCGAAGAAAAGTATATATCTTTTTCGAAAAGGATACATTCCGACTTTTCTATAAGAATTATCGATACGTTTCGGTTCATGTCGTCAAGTCTGTCAACGCTTGCTTCCAACATAGTAACACCAGATTTTTCAAAGTTTCGAGAAACTACAAAAGTATTCAACACCGAAGATTTACCGCTTGTCACCCGAAAAGGCGTTTATCCATACGATTACACGGATAGATGGGCTAGACTAGAGGAAACGCGTTTACCAACGAAAGATATGTTTTACAGTACACTTGGAGAAACGGATATAAACACAGAAGAATACGAACATGCGCTTAAAGTCTGGGAGCACTTTAGGTGTCGGTCATTGGGAGAATACTCGGATTTGTATCTGAAAATTGACACTCTTCTACTGGCTGATGTGTTCGAGAACTTTCGGGACATTTGTTTACATACATACAATCTTGACCCGGTGTATTATTGTTCAGACGAGCAGATAAGATTTCCGCGGTGCGGGGAGCGGGGTGTCATCGAACATTCTAGAAATGTACCCCGCCCCACCGCGCCCTGATAAAGCTACATTCATGAGGAGTGTACCGGTCGAGTCGAGTCGGTCTCGCGCGCGCACGGTGTTCGGATCGGCGTGTCGGTTATTCCGGAAAGACATTTTTTTGATACTTTTTGGACGCGCGGTGCGTCCATTACTTCACGTTTACGGTAACGTTCTTTCGCGTATGTACGCGGTACATCAGTCGATACTCATTTTGTTGCGTTTTACGCTTTTACGTCTCGGCGACGTTACCTCTCGCGTGTGTACGCATCTTTTACGTCTCGGCGACGTTACCTCTCGCGTGTGTACGCATTTTTATACGTCTACGGCGACGTTACTTCTCGCGTGTGTTAACGTTCAAACGTTTTTAACGAGGACTTCGTGACTGTGGTTCACTGTACGGACGGACGTACGACAGTCGCGAATCAGCATAGGCTGGACACGTGGGGCAGTCATAGATCGTCAACGGAATCAGTTTGTTAAATGAGGTTATGGTCATAAGAGACAACACTACTCCTGCGGTTAACGGTAACCGGTAATGTGCGGTATCAGTGAGATTGATATTATCAATGTATGGTATATTATTATTGTTTATTATCATGTGTTTTGTTATTGTTATTATTATGATTATAATTATTAATTTGTTTGTTACTCGCGAAATCGCAAATATAGTATTATCAAAATGTGCATTTATACAACGGTATTAATATTCTTTTTCCTTTCTCAATTATATACAGTCCATTAAAATCAATGTAACATTTTGGTCCTTCGGGCCGGATTGGATTAGTGTATATTTATGTGATTATTACATTTGATACGTTGTTAGTTATTATAATTTAGTTAGACTTAAGTGTTTTCCTTTATTTTAGTATTATTATTTCAATTGTTTTCATTCGTCTTAGTCGTTAGTATGGGGCGCACAAAACGTCAACCTGATACCGCGGCTATCGAGCCGATTATATTATTACGTGCACGTGCATCGCGCGATATGGTATTACGATCGATTCGTAATTTAGAGACGTTTGCGCAGGCGGCGCGAACGGATGTAGATAAACAATCAATGTTTAAAGCGCGATTTAATATGCTCGATAAATACGTAAATCAATTCGAAGCACATCAACAAGAAGTGTTGAATATTATGATTGACTCAGAATTAAAAGGCGAGTTTGATAATTTAGACATATTAATAACGGACGAGATGGAAGAATTATGTGGACGTATTCGAATGGTTGCCGAAATAATACAAGTTGCGTCGAGTGAAACGAAACAAATCTCGTCTCAAGAGATGTTGGTTCATAGGGAGCCTACAATAGCATTACCTAAAATAGAATTACCAAAGTTCGATGGGGACGTAATTCAATGGTGCTCGTTTCGGGATATGTTTTCGTCACTTGTGCATAACAATCAGAATATTTCGGACATTGAACGTTTTCATTTTTTAAAATCGTCTTTATCGGGCTCGGCTTTAGCGCTTGTTAAGTCTATTCCATTAACGGCCAACAATTACAGTATCGCGTGGAACGCACTTCAAAAATCATTTGAAAATAATCGTTTATTAGCGACGGCGCATATTGATCGATTATTCGCGTTCTCAGCCCTCAAAAGGGAGTCGGCAACGGCACTCACGGCGTTTGTAAATACATTCCGCGAGAACGTTGCCGCGATCAAGGCATTAGGCATAGAGGACATTTCTGGATTTTTATTGTTCTATATCGGCGCGCGGGTGCTCAATATCGACACAAGAAAACTTTATGAAGCCAGTATAACGCAGTCACAAATACCAACCTTGGATAATTTGTTGGATTTTGTCTCCCAACGATGTAAAATATTGGAAAACATCGGGACTACTGCCGATAAAACGGAACTTAATCTGAAGAATCTGACGAAGAAGGGCAAGGGTGCCCCGCTCGGGAAGTTTTCGTTAACAGTGACTTCACAATCAAATAATTTGAAATGCGTATACTGTAAACAGGATCATCCGATTTATCGTTGTTTTGTATTTAAACAGAAATCTGTAGCGGTTAGAAGGAAGTTTGTCAGTAACAATGGTGTGTGTTTCATTTGTTTAAAATTAGGACATCATGCAAATTCATGTCCATCGACGTTTAAGTGCCGAAATTGTGACGGCAAACACAATACGTTGTTACATGTAGACAATGACAAGCTAGCATCGTCCAGTAATGCCAAGTGTTCGACGGACGAAATGGAGTCAGTGGAAAATAAAACGGCAACCGCTGGCAGTGCAACTAAGTTCGCGGGAACTGCACGTACCGAGACCACGGTGGTTTTAGGTACGGCGAAGGTGCGTGTTCGAGACAGCTTAGGAGAATTACACACCGTACGGATTTTGTTGGATAGTGGTTCTCAGGTTTCAGCGATCACGTCAGAATGCGCTAATCGACTCGGGTTAATACGTACGAAGAGTCGAGTGGAGGTAACTGGACTTTCACAACAACCAGTGAATAAAGTGAAAGGGGTCACTCAATTTCAATTTGTCCCTCTTCACACGGAAAAGCCACAGTTTTGTGCTTCGAGTGTCATTATTCTTACACACATTACAAGACTACTACCCGGTGATAAACTACCTGCTGCAGTACGTCAACGTTATCAACACTTGGTGTTGGCCGATCCAGAATTTGATGTGCCCGGATCGGTGGACATGTTGATAGGAAGTGACTTGTATCCACACCTGCTACAATCCAAGGCAGATATTATACACAGTACGGGTCTACCGTCTGCCATGAGCACTCATCTCGGATGGATCGTGGTAGGAGCACTGGAAGAATCACTAGCAACACCCATGGTCTCCTTATCAGTAAGAGCGACACCAGAAGTAGACGGACTGTTACAGAAATTCTGGTCTGTAGAAGAACCAGATATACCTGACATACCAACAACAGAGGATGAACAATGCGAGGCATGGTTTCAGAAGTCAACTAGAAGAGACGTTTCCGGACGATTTTGTGTGTCATTACCGTTTCGGTCCGTCATAGGCGCTCAAATGGAATCGTCAACGACGCGGGAAGGGTTCATTCACGGCGGGAGCCCAACAGACATAGGCTCATCTCGGTCTCTGGCTTTAAATCGTCTACACAACCTCGAGCGACGGCTAGCTAAAGACGCCGATTTGTACGCCGCCTATCGTAATTTTATGGAAGAATATTTGACTTTGGGGCACATGCGACCTGCTTCGGTGCCAGGCAAATATTTTATTCCACACCATGCCGTAGTGAAGCGTGGGGAGCATGGGTTGAAGATTCGGGTTGTCTTCGACGCGTCGGCAAAGTCCACGTCAGGAAGATCCTTGAATGATTGCTTGTGCACCGGCCCGAAACTACAGACTGAAATCAGTGATGTACTACTTCGTAGCAGATTTAATAAGTACATTTTTGTCGCCGACATCACAAAGATGTATCGACAAATCCGAGTACGTGAGGAAGACTGTGTATATCAACACATCTTATGGCGTAACTCTCCGGACGAGGAGGTGCAGGAGTTTGAATTGCAAACTGTTACCTATGGAGTAAACGCAGCTCCATTTCTCGCGTTGCGGTGTCTTCGTCAACTGGACTGCGATGATGGTGCGAAATTTCCCCTAGCGAAGGGATTGTTAATTTGCAATACGTATGTCGACGACATAATTGCTGGCGCTGACAGTGCAGAAGACCTGCTGGCCATTCAGAGAGACCTTGTTCAATTATTACGTCGAGGCGAGTTGGATTTGAAAAAGTGGGCAAGTAACTGTGATGCCGTCTTAAATTTCGTGCCGGTCGAGGATCAAGCAATTGAACCAACCTTCACCCCAACTGGTGATGTGGCGTTGAAAGTTTTAGGGGTCCACTGGGACCCTACCACAGACGTCTTTGGATATCATGCCAAGACTGACGAGATGTCGATTACGAAAAGATCGGTGTTATCCACAATCGCACGGCTATACGATCCTATTGGTGCTCTAGGTCCAGTGTTGTTGTGGGCAAAAGGATTGATGCAGGAATTGTGGGTGGAAAAAATCGAATGGGACTCTCCGTTACCAACTTCATTAATGACGAAATGGCGTCAATTCTTGGAGGAGCTGCCATTGTTGTCACAAGTGTCAATACCTCGTCATATCGATATTCGCCAAGTAAAGGAAGTACAGCTGATTGGTTTTGCAGATGCATCCCAACGAGGCTATGCAGCCATAGTGTTTCTACGAACTGTTGACAATCTGGACAAGTTCAATGTTCATTTCATCGCGTGCAAAACTAAGATCGCACCTTTGAAATCATCACATACTGACACCACACTGACTATCCCCAGGCTAGAGTTATGCGCAGCATTATTGTTGGCCAAACTTTTATCAAATCGTCTCAAACTACTGAAAGATATAATTACCATTGACAGAATACGAGCCTGGACAGACTCAACAGTCGCCCTTGCGTGGATTACTCAGGAGCAGAAACAATTCAAAGTTTTTGTGACCAATAGGGTTACTAAAATTCGGGAGTTGTTGCCCAACTGTGAATGGGCACATGTGAGCACGACCGATAATCCGGCGGACTCGGCGTCTCGAGGGATGCTGCCCAGAGATCTGTTGGCAAGTTCGAAGCATTTAGTAGGACCGGAATTCCTACGTCAAGATGACGCCCAGTGGCCTACGGTAGCGTCTGGGGAACTTACAGTTTCAAGGGAAAACTTACCGGAACTCAAGACTTCGGTACAACACATATTGCTTGTTCACGAAAAGGAGAATTTATGGATAGATCGCTTCTCTTCTCTATCTCGAATGCAGCGTGTAGTGGGATATTGTATGCGTTTTGCTGATCGGGTGCGAAGGCGATATACATCGACGGGGCCTATTTCGCACGCAGAGCACAATCAAGTCTCGCATAGAATCATCCACTATACGCAACGAATGTACTACCCCGACCTATATAAGCAAATAGAAAAACGCATGAACATCGTACCAGTTACCATAGCTCAGCTGGCTCCCTTTATAGACCATACGGGATTGATTCGGGTTGGAGGACGGTTGAGGCATTCGACATTGAATGACGGAGCAAAACACCCTATACTACTACCACAACGGTGTCATCTCACCAATTTAATTATCAGGCATTACCATCAGTTATTATTGCACGGTGGAACGGGAATAGTACTTTCAATGATAAGTCGACGATATTGGATAATCTCGGGTCGAGCAGCCGTACGTCGTGCAATATATTCATGTGTGCCATGCTCGAAATACCGAGCAAGTAATCCTCAACCTTTCATGGCAGACCTACCGGCTCCCCGAGTTACAGCGCATAGGCCATTTTATAATGTGGGCATGGACTACGGAGGGCCTTTTGTCGTGAAGGAAAGCGTCCGGTTGTAAAGCTTAACAAATTGCCCATGTAAGCTGTTGCATGTACGATAAGGGTGCGTTTTGGACGTCCCATATTCTAGTCTTATTCCCTCATTCCTTAAGTATTATCTTAATTAATAAGGCAATTGTATTATTACTATTTATTTATTTGTTAATTTGTTTGGAATTTATATTTACTTAGTTTGATTTTATATGTTGTTTATGATTTTATAGAATTTTGTATCAATTTAATATTATTATAATGTATTAATTAGTATATAAGGATAATATGTGATGCTGCTGACCGCGTGGTTTAGGATAGCATACGTGATGTTTGAAAGCTTCCACTTTCAACGGCGGGAGAATGTTCAGACGAGCAGATAAGATTTCCGCGGTGCGGGGAGCGGGGTGTCATCGAACATTCTAGAAATGTACCCTGCCCCACCGCGCCCTGATAAAGCTACATTCATGAGGAGTGTACCGGTCGAGTCGAGTCGGTCTCGCGCGCGCACGGTGTTCGGATCGGCGTGTCGGTTATTCCGGAAAGACATTTTTTTGATACTTTTTGGACGCGCGGTGCGTCCATTACTTCACGTTTACGGTAACGTTCTTTCGCGTATGTACGCGGTACATCAGTCGATACTCATTTTGTTGCGTTTTACGCTTTTACGTCTCGGCGACGTTACCTCTCGCGTGTGTACGCATCTTTTACGTCTCGGCGACGTTACCTCTCGCGTGTGTACGCATTTTTATACGTCTACGGCGACGTTACTTCTCGCGTGTGTTAACGTTCAAACGTTTTTAACGAGGACTTCGTGACTGTGGTTCACTGTACGGACGGACGTACGACAGTCGCGAATCAGCATAGGCTGGACACGTGGGGCAGTCATAGATCGTCAACGGAATCAGTTTGTTAAATGAGGTTATGGTCATAAGAGACAACACTACTCCTGCGGTTAACGGTAACCGGTAATGTGCGGTATCAGTGAGATTGATATTATCAATGTATGGTATATTATTATTGTTTATTATCATGTGTTTTGTTATTGTTATTATTATGATTATAATTATTAATTTGTTTGTTACTCGCGAAATCGCAAATATAGTATTATCAAAATGTGCATTTATACAACGGTATTAATATTCTTTTTCCTTTCTCAATTATATACAGTCCATTAAAATCAATGTAACAATTATTATACGGCACCCGGGTTTAGTTTCGATTGTATGCTCAAATACACACAGATGAAACTGGAACTTTTAACTGACTACAACATGTTAATAATGATTGAAAAAGGTATTATATATATTTATCTATATTATTTATTATAAAACTTATATCTAATAAATTATATTATAGGTATTCGAGAAAGACTAGTGCAGACCAGCATGCGGTAGCAAAAGCAAATAATTATACTACACCAGACTTTGACAAAACCAAACCTAAATCGTGGTTAATATATCAAGACTGTAAGTATTTTACATATTTTACAAGTATAAATATTTGAATTTAACTCATTTTCAGGTAATAACTTATACGGGTGGGCAATGTCACAGTATATGCCGTATGGTGGATTCAAGTGGATAGAACCTTCGCTTGATGACTTAAACACGTTAACGGATAAGTCGCCTATCGGCCGTATATACGAGGTTGATATAGCATACCCGAATTGTTTGCATGACGATCACAGTGATCTACCGTTTCTCTCGTACAACGGTGTACCACCCGGTTCAAAAGTTAAAAAACTCATAGCTACGTTGGAACGTAAAGAACGGTATATCGTTCACTATAGGAATCTTCAACAGGCCATCAAGCACGGGCTGATTGTTGAAAATGTAATTTATTTTAAATTTTTATTATAAAATTATTATTATTATTAATATTAAATATTAGGTGCATAGAGTTTTGCAATTCAACCAGTCGGCGTAGTTAGCTCAGTATATTAACATGAATACAGAAATGAGGAAGAAAGATGTAAATAATTTCGAAAAGGATTTTTATAAATTGATGAACAATACGGTATTTGGTATGAAACAATTATTATTATTGTTGTCATTATTATTATAATTATTATTATTTTAGGGAAAACAATGGAATCGGTGAGAAGGCGAATAGTTATGGAATTGGTGTCTTCTGAAAAAAGAATGCGAAAACTTATTAATCGTCCGACATTTAAATATTGTACGACATATAACGAAAACTTGTTGGCAGTCGCGCTACATAATAAAATTTTTAAATTCGATAAACCTATTTACATTGGTTTTTCTGTGTTGGACGTTTCGAAAACGTTAATGTATGGTTATCATTATTCCATGATGAAACAACATTACAAGGATAATATTAATCTCATGTACACAGACACAGGTATATTTAGTTATTATAATAATAATAATTATTATAAGTTTATTATATAAAGTTTTTTTAGATTTGCTGATATATTACATACAAACAGATGATATTTACAAGGATCTGCAAGAAAATTCAAACCTACTCGACCGTATGGACACTTCTAACCTCCCCCGAGACCATGCTATATAGCAGAACATAAGAAAATACCCGGATTGTTTTCCGACGAGACGGATGGTCGTACAATGTATGAATTCATCGCACTCCGGGCCAAGTCTTACGCGTACATTATTGAAGGTATGGAGAAAATCACGGCTAAAGGAATTCGAAGACATGTGGTCGATAATCATATAACGTTCGACTATCACAAGAAATGTTTATTTGCTCCTGATGATAACGAGTACCCTGCATACACCACTAATATTTCGATACGATCATACAAACATCAATTAAAGACTGTCAAATATACAAAAATAACATACAACAGTTTTGATGACAAACTGGTTACGTTTAAAAACCGCGTTCGTTCAGTTCCGTATGGACACTATAGGATTACGTAAGTAATTGATTATTTTAATTATACGAAATTTTACATTATTTTTGATATTTTACAGCGAATTAATCGAGGCCGGTGATATTGTCCGAGAAGAACAATTAGTTTTATAATCATAGTTAATAACGCGGTTTTAATTTGATAACGTGTTACACATATTTAACCAAAGCCGAACGATTCGGAGAAAAACAAATAGTTTTATAATCAATATAAATATAGTTATATTTCATTATGTTAAATTTGTTTATAATAGATTTGTAAATGATAAAGTGTTTTATAAACAATATATATTTCAATGAAAAAAAAAACATAATAATAATGTTAAATATTATTTATAAACCATTTTCTTAATACAAAAACTTTATATAATGTACAATGTTTTGGGTTTAAATTCATGTGGAAAATACAACACGGTAATGTGTCTTCTACGCATAGTTGATCCAATCGTGGACATCCGAGTTCTTCAATGTTGATGACAGTCAGATGTGGAATGAAGTTGTTGATAATTTTCTGTTTTTGTTCTCCTTTAACGTAAATGTGTTCAAAGTTAAACGAATTTAATATTCTGTCGATTTCTTCGTACTCAACATCACCGTATTCCATCGTGAGGTTATGATAATGCTTTTCTAGCCATTTATTAGTCCTTTGACTCTTTGCGTCTTGTGTGTTGTTATAATGTTTGAAAATCCAGTGTTGTATAGACCAAGTATCGGTATCGATAACAAACATTTCCTTAATAAGGTACTTTGAACTTGTACCCAGAACGCACTGAATATCTAATATAGCCGATGACATTATTACACACGTCTTTCTCTTTGTATAGTCACTATACTACTGACTACTACATTAGTATTAAACATCATCAGGTTTATTGGTTAATGTTTTGTACAGAATTTTGAATATCAATTAAAGCATCTCGTATAGTTTTCACATTATTTTCAAGAGCTCTAAAAGATATGTTATTTTGTTCTATATTTTTTTCAATAGTATTTGTCTTTGTTTGAAGAGTTATAATATATTTTTTCAATGTTTCGATTTCCGTGTATACAGTTTCTAACATGCGTATTTTATCTTGAAGATTAACAATATTATTTTTATGTAGATCTAATGTTTGTTTATTCATCATCACGTGAGATTTAAGTATTTTGTAAGATTCTTGAATTTGATTAATAATTTTATTTCCACGCTCGCTCATCGAGTTATTGAATACGTCCATGACGTAAGAATTTGTATACAATACTACGATTATAATTTAAGATTATGGAGTTTTATCCAACTGTTATGTGATTTATCGAAACCTAGCCACTTGACAAATATTTTGTCACCTTTTTAACGTATAATTTTTTCGACCAGATAATTGTTAGGATAATACGATTTAGATAATTCTTCGCTATAAAAACACCCGGCTAGAGGTTTACCGATATAATCTTCTAATTGGTAAGTAGTAGGTTATATTTTATTTACTTTTATAATTTTAAATATTTCCGAAGACCAGTTGGGCGAATAACCTTTTGCAAATACGCCTTTCTGTGTACTTATACGAACTTTCTCGTTTATTTTAAATTTAATTTATCTATTTACGATATTACGTTGTTTCAATACAACTAATGACGGGTTTACATCGGCTTGTATAGGCGTCATTCCGATAGTACTATGTATAGAATTATTATACTTGTCTATTAACATTTGTAATATAGAAATCCAATTATGTGAACTTCTAGCTGTAAACTCTTTAAACATTTTTTCTTTTAATGTACGATTAAATCGCTCGACGATACACGCTTTCATAGTGCTATAAGTCGAATATTTATTAATATTATATTTTTTCATTAACGTGTCAAATGTTTTGTTGTAAAATTCTTTACGATTATCAACTTGCAATAATCTAGGCGAACGATTAATTAATATTTTCGTCAATGCATGAGTGACTTCGGTTCCTTTTTTCGATTTAAGCGGTATAGCCCACACAAATTTTGTAAAACAATCGATCACTTATAGTATATACTTGACTCCTTTATTTTGTCTCGAATAATATATCATTTCAACCAAGTCGGCTTGCCATAAATCATTTTTACCGTACACGTTGACCCTTCGTCTAACATAATTTTTTCTCGACGGTTTATGCAGTTCAGACGCTATTTCATGTTTAGACATTTGGTATTCGTTTTATTAAACCCGCTACTAATAGTTCTTCGAAAATCGATAGAATTTCATTTGATACACCCGTATTACCCGTCGCTCGTGATGATAATAAAAGTCGTAGTCTATCGACTAATTCGTATGGATCATCTCAATACACTAAGTTATGTTTCTGTAGTTTCACGGAAAGTCCACTCCCCGAGGTCGGAAACAATTTTACAATAATTTCTGTATATTTATCACCACCTTTTTTAATCTTTGTTCCGTTTTGAGTCAAATGTGCAGATGTTTGAATTAATATCTGTTTATACGTTTCCAAGTCATTTTCGGTATAAACTGTAGAA
Organism: Schlechtendalia chinensis; assembly: GCA_019022885.1. Classification (NCBI taxonomy): domain Eukaryota; kingdom Metazoa; phylum Arthropoda; class Insecta; order Hemiptera; family Aphididae; genus Schlechtendalia; species Schlechtendalia chinensis. Next base: position 47,986,125 of record CM032339.1, read on the forward strand.
TGTTTATAAAATAATAAACAAACGAGTCCGGGTGTTAACGGGTATGTCGTGTCCTCAATAACTAATGTGTTTTGAGAGAACTTAATTTTTTTATTACCTAGAGTAATAACTCCGTTAGAATAATTTAATTTAGGACCGTAATTTTTGTCTAAATCATATGATTGAAACCAACTGATTATTCTTTGTTGATCATCGTTTTCTTGAATAATGCTAAGGTACCTTGTGTTAATCTATAATATATTAACTGTATTATATTTATAATATTAACACAATGTATTATAGATATATATGTTCTACATTAACATTATACAATTAGTACCTTGTACTAATGGATTACCCTCCGACAAAGTACAACGTGTCCACCATTCCGTTGATGGTTTGTCTTTTATTTCATGTTTGCTATATCCATGTACAATTTTTTTTAATATGACGAATTGTTGTATAATTCAACAATTTATAACATCTACGTAATTGTAAAATATTTTTTCTTTTCATTTTATACGAATGTATAAAAGTACATTCGGGACAAATATCATTAGTAATACAATAATGGAAATCAAATAAATGACGTTCTACGAATTGATATACATTGTCTGAAAATTATTTAGTCATTTAAATCGTGTTAAATACATCGCGTCGGACTAGCATAAATTAAATATGTTAATAAATGCTTGATAAACAATTTTACATTGTTCATTATCGTAATCGTCGTTCGGAATATACGAAACACTTTTCTTTTTAACGTCGTTATATAATTAATATTATAACAATAAAAATGTAAATTTTGTACACTTGTTTCGTAAATTTTTTAATATACGCTTTAATTATGTACCGATAAATGTTCAAATCGACGACATAATCTTTCATGGGAATTGAACCCACCAATTGTTTGAAGCACCCGGCCGCCTGTAGATACATATTTACAGATGGAGATCCAATCGTCTGTACTAATGTTGGTTGGTTTAATACTTCGCCGTAATCTCTTAATCCTATGTGTGATGAAGTAGTTTGATCGCTGGAGCCAGGAACATCTGCAAGCCCGATTTGCCTGGTAGCACATGTGATGGATGTGGACGTGGTCTCCGTGAGTGGATATGATGTACCAGTGGCTGGGTGGATATCGTTTAATGAGTTGATGTAATTCTTCAAGTATGATCCGAAATCCATCAGGTCCATCAGGCACAACAATGTCCGTGATGTACCTGTGTCATCCATTAATGTGTTTACTACGTATTGTAGCTGCCAGTTCTGATAAGGCTGTGTTGAATTTCCACTCAAAGTTGTCGTCACTGTTATCATTTCGGTCACTAAATTCATATGATCTGTATCCTTCACCGTATTCGTTAGTTTCTTCCAAAAACTTGGTGTCATTAATATTTGAATTTGATCCGGAAAATGTATCCATATCATAATTATAAACACTACCGGTAACTGAATCTCTATAGAAATCTTCATAACTGTCGATAACATCATCAACATTTCTGTCCAATCCATGATCGTTGACCGAGAAAGTTTCCACTCTTTTTCTATTATTTCTATAATATTCTTCATTGTAGTCGATTTCAACATATCCCAACGGCGGACTGGTTCCACCGTGTTCATTGATGACCGTACTTTCTTCCGTGCAAATATTGTTTGAGTTGCTGTTCTTTTCCCCTGATGATGTGTTTTGTGTGTACGATATCCATATTCTTGTTCGGAGTTTTCGAAATCTTCATCGATGTTGTATGTGAACATTGTTCTACAATCTCGATCTCTTCTACCAGTTCTTCTAATTCACTAGATAAAGACGCAACGTCTTCTGCAGATGCTACAGTTATTTTATTTTCAAAATTCATTTTTAACAATTCTAAACATAGAATCATTGATATAGATCATTGTTTGTGTAACTTGATAGCCGAACATACGCCGGTTTATTTAATTGCGTATTGTTTAATAGTTTTACGATCATGATATGTATACTTTTAAAATAAAAATATAATATACTGCGACAATGCGACAAATTGATGACTGCAGGATAACTCAAATCGAGTATTATTCATTTTTACCATATTCAACATCGGCACTGTCTAATAACGACGAAGTATGTATCCCATTACATAACTTAGAAACGTATACTCTCCCATGTGATAGTTATATCTATATCGAAGGAACAATTGACAAACCTGCTGGTTTGGTGGAATACGTTCGTTTCATATACAATGGTTTGACATTTCTTTTTTCCGAAATGAAATACGAAATAAACGGTGTTCAAATTCAAAAAGTTGTGAACCCTGGTATAACTTCAACATTAAAAGGCTATTGCTCGTATAATAAAACGGATATTATCTCACGTTGCAACTCTGCTTGGGATGATGACTTTGATAATGCAAATCGAGATTTTATCGAATCAAACACGTTCAGTGGTTATATTAACCTTAAAGACGTGTTTGGTTTTTGTGAAGATTATAAACGTATATTAATTAACTGTAATCAGCAGCTTACTATGAACAGATCGTCGTTGGATATTAACGCTTTAAAATTATATAAAACCGATAATACTATCGAAACCGATATATCGAAATTAAAAGACGTTAAAGTAAACATTTCTAAAATATTATAAAGAATGCCTATGATTAAAGTCAGTGATAGAGAAAAAATTACTCTTTTAAAAGTGATAAATAATCATAAATCCATTGCGTGTGCATTCAGAACATGGGAACTATGTGAATACCCGGTTTTGCCTAAAAACACCACGCACTCGTGGAAAGTAAAAACATCAAACAAATTAGAAAAACCGCGATATGTTATTATTGGATTTCAGACTAATAGAAAAAATAGTGCTGTATATTCCATGTCACATTTCAACGACTGCAAGATTAAAAATTTGAAAGTTTATTTGAATTCCGACGTTTTCCCCAACGAAGATTTTCAATGTGATTTCACAAAGAATAAAATTGCAACGTTGTACAGAGCATATGGAGAGTTTCAAAAATCATATTATGGTAACGATAATGTTACGCCTTTATTGAACAGAACCAATTTCAACAAACTCGCTCCAATCATAATTGTCGATATGAGTAGACAAAACGACAATGTTAAGACATCCACCGTGGACCTAATGATTGAATTCGAGGCGTATGAAACATTTGCAGATGCCACATCAGCATATTGTTTAATCATACACGATCAAATTATAACTTACAACCCTTTCAACTGGGAAGTAAGAATTTTGTAAATAATTATTGTATAAACTATGAAACAATAAAAAAAAAAAATTTTTTTTTTGAATAATAGTGTGTTTTTATTTTAATACATATTATGAAATTATTTTAAATTGGTAAATAATTCGCGTGTGGTTTTCCATGGAATTGGATAGTCCTCATAAATCCTTGGTGATGATGGGGGCGATCCATGATATAGATTGAATCTTAATGGACCGTCGTTTTCATCAACAGATTGTGCCTCTTGTGATGATGGTGGTGAAATATATCCGAGTGTTTCGTCATACTCATTAAATATCTAATAAAAAGCAATTGGAATAAGTTTTATATATTTTAATATAACCATCGTTAGACGGACAAAGATAATAAAATTAAAACAATTATTTATATAAAGTACCATTACCTTTAATCACTCTACGTCATTCGTCATCACAGTGATTGATAATTGTTCCGTAGCATATAATTTTATTTGGCTAACATAGTTGTAATCATACTTTGATATATTACGAATAATTAATTCATCATTGACGCCTTTAATGAAATTAATTATTTCTTCTTTAGTCGTAAGTTTTTCCTGGTTAATACGAGATTTCAAATATGCTGGTATTTGTTTAAATTGTTGTAGTATTATGGAACTAATGAAATTTGTCTTTCTCTCGGTTATTTCGAAAATACTCCATTCCAAATATTGTAATTTTATCAAGTCCTTTCGGTCGAGTAGTACACGACAACCGTCTTGAATTTTTGATTCCATAACAAGCGTGTTCTGACCACGATACACCATACTCGTTAAAATTACGTCGTTGGTATTTAAAAATACGGTCTTCGTTGTTTGCGATGAGTCCAATATAAACGACAGAATATTACCCATTATGGAAAATATATGATTTAATAAATCCGGTGAAATAATTATATGACGTGACGGTGTTATAATTTGAATCGAAGTATAAAATTGGTTTACCGGATCGATTCCAATGTGAATAAATTTACGTTCGGTAAAATCTATTACAAAAACGGTCGAGTCGATGAGCTGGTTAGGTGATGCTGGCGCGGCGTACTTGTATATTTGCTTCATATTTTAGTCGAATGATAGTAAAATAAAACTTTGTAAACGTGTTTGTTACTCGGAGAATAACGCGATACTAATGAATACTGTAGTTTTTTTATAATATTTATAGGAGTTTAATAACATTGTTTGCGACGTTTATTCCCGCAGGTAGAATTTGCGGGAGTGTAAACTTCGCCAGTCAGGTTCATAAAACCATCGAATTAGAGTGGACTGTATTGTTTTCAGATAGAATGTTTATTATGTCGTTATTTAATACATACACGCGTATCACGATAATAACCGATGAACCGCAAGCACAAATATATATACACTCATTAATAATAAACACGGTGCGTGGCACGATACAAGGTTCACAACGAATATATATAATAAACGGGAATATTCGCGCGGAATATTACAATGTTAAGGGTGGGGGGGGGTAATAATGATGACGACCTGACGTGCAGTGTTGCCACATCAACGAACCACCCAGACCACGAGGCACGTTTTTCTCGAACTGGACGGTATTGCACTCAGCCGACGACAGAACTCCAGCACCGCAAAGGTCTCAAATGAATAGAGTGTCAGGTCAATAAGTCGGTCAAACATGCACGCGAGAACGACAGCGTACGCACAAACAAAACGGCTCCGCCAGTAATACGAGACGCACGCGAAGTTACGACGTACGCGCGAACGAAAGCGGCGACTCCGATAATACGACACGTACGCGAAACTACGACCGTACGTGCGTCAAATGCATACGCCGAACACTTAAAACGGCACGACAACGGACGACCGTGAATGTCAGCAAAACCCAAAAGAACAACACGCACGTGGAATCACGCAAACGTACGTGCGTCAACTTTGGTGAGCATCAAGAAAAACCGGAACAACACGAACGCGACAAATCGACGTACGTGCGTCAAACGACACTGACTTGCGGCGGCATAACGAGCCTTTTCGTTGCCGTCGAAGTCCGATAGGGAAAGGAAGGAGGGGGAGCGGGGCGATTTCTAGAACGTTCGATAACTCCCCGCTCTCCGCCACGTGTATATCTTTATCGACTCGTCTGTTAATAATTTCCGTACCCAACAAACATATACAGTCATTATATTTGTTAAACGTAGTTAAAACGGTTTGAAATAAAACTACGTTAGAACACACTAAGATGTAGAAACACACTAATAACGTATATTCAGAGTGATATGATAAACACCGTTTAAATTTCATCAATTAATTATAGTTGATTTATTATTTGTTTTACATAACTTTGATAAACATTATATAAATATTATTTTGATTAATAATAATAGTGTTTAGCTCGTATGAAGTTTTCTATTGTTACGGTATATTACGTATCTAATATCAATAAGTGTGCTGGTTGTAGTATATTTGTAACAATTATATTTATTATGTGACAAGCATGTGGAAGGAGGTGGTGCGAAGTATTGTAATATAATTTTAAAAAAAATATGTATTGATTTATATGTGTCATGGGAAGGGGAAAGAAGGGCAGGTATAGATTTAGCATTTGTATGGATGGGGGGAGGTTGTGGTAGTAAAAGAAAGCAGTAACCGAGAGTATATATTCGTGATATGATAACACATGGGACCTTGAATATAGCATATTGATAATAATAAGAGGTATCACTGATAAAAGATAATTTGTTAACACTACTAAAAGATATCTTTGATAAGAGATAGTTTGGTAACACTGATAAGGTCTATCATTGATAAGAAGTATCACTGATAAGAGTTATAATTGATAAAGGGTATCACTGATATGGTCCATCATTGATAAGGAGTATCACTGATAAGGAGTATCATTGATAAGAATATTATTGATAAGAACTATCACTGATAAGAGTTATCATCGATAAGAGTTATCACTGATAAGAATAAGGGGAAGGCTGATAAGAATATTGATATTAAAAAAGTGGAGGGGGTGGATTTTAAGGGAAGGGTGGCGATCCAGAACTCCCCATTTTCAACTACTGTCGTTCATTATCATAAAATCCAGCCCTAAAATACCGACATGTGATGTATTTATTTACTCATATCGTAAATTTACATATTCTATCTATTAATGTTATCAGTTAAATTTTTAAATTCAATTTTTTATATTCATTCTTTAATTAATTTTATTACTATTATATCTGAATTCATAATTCAATTTATAGTTTTCAACTTGACTCAACTACACACATTTATATTTATGTTATGTTTATGTTAAAAATTATGTATGGTTGTTTGACACGAATATAATAATAATAAAGTAGATATACAATAATATAACTTTATTTTTATTCTCCAAGGATAAAGATGTTAATCTTTTTATCAACAAATCATGATTCTTCAATAAAAAAGTATATAATATAAATTAACAATCAAATATATATTGTGAACAATTTTTTAATAAAAAAGTTTTTCGACCAAATTTTTAATTTTAAAGTTTTTTTTGAAATAAAAATATTAAATTTGATCTCATTTGTGGTAATTATAGTGTATCATTCTACATTTTAACAATCAAAAACCGAAAACTATAACATATTTTTTTGAAATTGCAATAATCGAAGAAGGAATATTTATAAATTATAAGAACTCCTGTAATTATATAACGTTGAATTTTTTTTATTTTAACAATCCATAACAGAAAATTTTTATAAAAAAATGTGCGACGTCTCGGTCCAGCTCGGACGAGCGCCGTGTGACGGCTCCATGTTTCAAGACGAGAGTCGCCAACCCATAGCCGAGACTCGTAAGCCGGAGTCCAAGGGATTTTTTTTATTGGGGTGAACAATGATCAAAATAATAGAAATACAGTGGTGTTTATTCCTTTGTTGCACCGGCCACATAAATATTCACAAACACAAAACAAATCAATGTTACATATATCACCCAGTGTTCGCACAGAGGCGCGAACACATCCGTTCTCTGAATACTGCCATAAGCGATCTTCACACTGGTGGACGAAATTAAGGACGACTACTCCATTTCGTCTGTTTGTCTTGTGGCCGGACAAATTATATTAAATTTGAGAGGAACAGGTGAAATAAAACGCAAAAAAAAAAAATTATAGACGTGTATTTCTCGAAAGACGAACATAACAGACAGAAAAAAACGTTCTCTACCTAAATGTAGAAAAAACACTAAAAATAAGTTATCGCCTTTTTGCCACTATCGGATTTCGTGATAATGTACACCGTACCATTGAAATAGAAGACGGGGGCCCTCATTAAAATTGAACGTTACAAATGAAGTAAAAAGGAATTTTTCTGGTTTTTTCTTTAATTTTATTTATCATAATTTTAGTTACAATTCTTCAAATAACAATATATATATATATGAAATTACGTAATAAATCATTATATTTATGTAGTTTACATCAATATCCTTATGAAATACAAAATATAGGCACTTATATCATATATTAAACATTTTGTAAACAAAATTAAAATAGGCTTAGATTCAATGTAAAATTAAAGTCCAAGCTTCTACTTTAAATTTACCTTTATCTTGGCCTTTTTTAGCTATAAAAAGAAATACAATATTATGAATTGCAATGTTCTGGTATTCATATTATAATCTTGTTAAAAATTAAAATATTATATCAAATTATTTCCAGCGTATTAGAGTATTAAAAATTATTTAACTTCATAATAGTTACAGTGTTTTAATTAAGAATATTTGTTAACCATTATTTTATTCAAATGCTTCTATTTTTATATCAAGGGTCAATCAGAAAGTCGTCTGTTTAATTTTTAAATTTTTATTTTAATTGTATTTTAAATTTTACTGTAGGTCAGAGGAAAATCATATAGACAAAGTTGTTAGGACTACATTAAAGTACGAAACCTTAGAAAAATTATGAATGGTGTCAGATAGCAGTAGCATCAAAACTGACCAAGCTGTCGCATGTCGAAAATGAAACCGTCGCTAACAACGCCTTTCCCACAATAATAAAGTACGTTCCATGTGAGGTTCGTTCAGTCATTCATTTTTTAATGTTTGCGGTAAAACACCCGCTGAAATTAGTTAGCACCCTGTGTCTATTTAAAGGAACTAATGTGATGGAACTCTGTAATGTGAGAAGGTGGGTGAAAGAATTCAAGGAAGGTAGGGAAATGTACGTCCCCTCCTTGACCCCATCGATTTTTAAAAATTTTTGTTTACACATAATTACTACGTAATTAGTATGAATTTTTATATCTATACTTGAAATTTGAATGTCACTCGTTTACCCGGAAAAATGATTTTCCAGGAGGACTGTAGAAACGTTTCCCCAGCCCCTCCAAACACTTAAAACAAATTTTTCACAATTTTTTTTAATCTATTATGGTCTAAAATATTGGGAAATGTATGATAACTCACAAAAAAATATAAAGAGCATCAGAGCAGACACCAAAGTTCCATGTAATTTTATTGTATATACAGTACACCATTGTAAAAAAACAAATATATTTTATGAATTTGTAAAATGCTTTTTTTTTAAATGATCTAATAATGAGTTATATGTACATATACATATATAGTTAAATATCCCAGTGATGGTCAAATAATTTAGTCATGGGGGGGGGATGAGTCTGATTTTGCAATATGAACTTTGATTATTGAAAATATAAGTCATAATTTAAAGATATAATATCACTTTATTAAATTATTTTATTATTATTAAATTATTAAATCTATTTTTTTTGCCAATTCTTCTAATACTCCATCTGTGGCAGTGGCGAACGCAGGAGGTTAAACCCCTCACAAAATTTAGGCTGATATATAAAATATGTACGTAAATTTTAATTACTTTTCATGTAAGTAATACGACCAATGAATATTTGATATTATTTACGTACTAACTATTAACATTGGAAATTTGGAATTTTCAGAAATATTTGTTATCTGTTATTTGAATATTATTAACTTTATGTACAATACATTTATTTCATTATGAATATTGTATTTAATCGATGTTTAAGCATTGCGATTTTTGACATATTATACATGTGAATTATTGAACTGTGTATTATTTGATCAGTACAACTTCAACTATTGTGGATTATATACATTTGGACAATTTTGTTAAAATGAGTTCTGGTTTGATTTTAAAGATTTTGAACCAAAAAATACAATAACCATTTCAACGATTTCAAATTCTGAACAAATTAAAAAATGATGATTCATGGGTAGTTTACCGATAAAAAAGCAAAAACTTGATGAGTCACAATCAACTGTAAATCATAATGTGAGTTTTAACCATAAATTTTATAATATCAAAATTCTACCAGAAGGAGTGTTTCGATTGTTACAGTCATACCTTGTTTCTAAAAACAAATAACATCTAGTTGGTACCCTAAAGAGGTTATTTTTTGATTTTCTTAAAAGCGCATAGAAAACACTGCACAGGAACAATTAAGGAAGTTGTAAATTTTTTTGGTAAATAGAATAAAGTAGGTCAGATTTTAATGAGCCATATAATATCATTATGTATTAGTGCAAAACAGACACGGCTTCTTAAATTCTGTGAAATACATTATGTAGAGCACTTAGATTCTTTGAGTTTATTATACGATGTATATGAATATATTTGTTCATCGTTGGAAGATTTGGAAAAAATTTATTAACTTTGATAGAGTGAAATCTCATATCCTGCTAGATAATATAGAAATGTAATAACTAAGTGAAAACCATAATTGTGAAACAACTGCAGTTGTAAGTTGGCAATTAATTGTTTGTATCACAAAAAAAAATTGATACCAAAATTTGAGAATAGTTTTATCAGATTATTGTAAACAAAAATTATCTACTTTAATATTTTTATTTTTTATTTTTAATAAATATGTAATATACGGTTTAGTGTTAAAACTAATACAAAAAAACAAAAAGGTCATGAGGGGGAAACATCCCCTTCATACCTCCACTATTTAACCGCCACTGATATACACAAATATAGGTGTGTAATTACTGTACGTATGTAAACAATATATAAAAGTTTTAACAACATTGATTAATTTAATAGACTTCTGGTAAAAATGATAATTGTCTTTCTGATAAGTTCAAACGATTTAATTAATAGAATTAGAATTAAAACAAAAACTCAAAGCAAAATAATTAATGATGAGAGAAATAAGTAAGTATCTCATATAGATAAATCTTAGCCCATCTAGCTGAACAATGATTAGATAAATAGATATTATATAGTCCTTCTACAGGCCAACAAAAAATTATAATAAATTATGTATAAGTCTTTTAGTCCAACAATATTAATTCAAAATTAAATATAAATATAAGAAATTAGCCGTTTTGGTTCAATAATAATCTATGTATATATATATATATAAACCTAATATTAGTGTCACTAATAATATTAAAATAATAATAATTATAATAATAATAGGCATACAAATTCGTACCTATTACGTACTAATAATATGTAAAAAAAAATTGAGAAAAGTTGATTTTAAGTGTTGGAGGGGGGAGGGAGATGGGAAAACGTTTCTAAAGCTCTCTTAGAAAATCGTTTTTCCGGCTATATGAGTGGCATACAAATTTCAAATATAAGCATACAAATTCATACTAATTACGTATTAATTATCTGTAAAAAAATATTGAGAAAAATTGATGGGGGTGCTGGGGGCTTGGGAAACATACGTAGTAAGGAAGACGTTTTCCATGAAAAGAGAAGTTATAGAGTAAATAGACATTGTCATCAGTAAGGATCGGCGATTGACCTTGGACGAACATCACCAACTCATTCCTGACATTTAAAAAAATGCCTGTTTTTCGGTTAAATTTAGCGGACTGTATGGTTTTAATTTTATTGAAATAAAAAAATGCAATTGAAAGTTTTGTACTGATTTGGTCTTTATTTTAACGTAAACTTTACTGTGTGTGACGGTCGGCTGCTACACGATAACTAACTATGCTTGCGTTAGAGAATAAGATAATACTATAACGATATAAACAAGATAACACAACAATATACTTAATGGTATTTCCCTACGCAACAATGCCATTTACGAAATTATCACAGGAAACTTTGCTTATCGATTTGGCAAGGAATGTTGGAGGAAGGGACATTCTAGGAGGGTAAACAAAAGTTGATCTCTAGGTATTAAAAATGTATCGAACAATCTGGTGAATATGTTGAAAAATAGTTTCATATATTAATAACACCATTGGTAGATTTTGTAAAAACTTTCTATAAAATGAAGCAAATTATAACATTTGTAATATATTACGTAGGCACAAAATTAAAATAGGCTCAGACTAAGTGTACTATTCATGACAAATATGTTGCTTGAATGTTACCTTTCTGGAAAGTTACTTTAGCTGTACAAAGGAATCAAGTATAATTAAGTGCAAAGTTCTATTGTACATAATACAATTTTGTTAAAAACTAAAATATCATATTAAATAATTTTCAGCTTATTAGAGTGTGGTATTAGGTTTTAGTCGTGGTGCAGAACGTATTGGTTTTAATAGTAATAAAATAATATAATTTAATTTATTTTTAATTCTCCAATAATTAACTACTTAACTCTTTTTTTCAACTAATCAAGTTTAGTTAATATAAAAATATATAATTTAAATTGATAATAAAACGTATGTTGTTAACAATTCTTTAATATGAAATAAAGTAGACCAAATTTAAAGATGAATATTAATTAAAAATAATGAACCCATTTGGTTATATTAAGGTGTATTATTATCTTAATAAATAAAAACCGAAAATGTAATGTATTTCTTAAATACGAATAAAGAGTTATTAAAATAGATATAAATTAAGTTATAATGAAATGTGTTTGCAAATTAAAAAAAAAAAACTAAATTAAACAAAGTTAAAATTGCAATGATACAATAAGGAATATAAATGAATGATAAGAATTCCTGTAATTACATAATGGTGTATTATTCATTAATTTAAACCTCCAAAACAGGAAAATGTATAAATAAGTTAAGCAAAAAAACAAATGTAACTAGTTTCCTCATTTTTTAAAAGTTATTTAACTTTTTATTAGTTACATTGTTCTAATTAGAAATATTTAGAAAAAATTATTGTATTCAAATGCTTATATTTTTGTAGTATATACCAATATTTTTTATCATACACAAAATGAAGCAACTCTTAACATATTTTCTACATCTTGTAGACACAAATTTAAATTAGATTCAGAATAAGTGTAATTTAAAGACAAAGCTGAAGTTTAAAAATTACCCTTTTTTAAATCTGCTTGAGCTATACAAAGAAATAAAATATAATGAAGTGAAATGTTCTAGAATTCATATTATAATTTTTTTGAAAATTAAAATATTATACTGTGTGATTTCCAGCGTATTAGATTGTGGTATTAGGGTTTAGCCGAATCGCAGGATTTATTGGTTTTAGTTGTTAGAAAATAATGTAATTTTCTTTATTCTCTAAAGTTGAACAAGTTAACATTTTTTGTAACTATTTTTTTATTTTTTTTTGTAGTTTTAATAGAAAATTCGATAATATGTACATTATTTAAGACAATAAGCCGAAGAGGTATTTAGCGATATTTTGGGACATGCCAGCTTGATTGAAGGAGCAGTCCAGCGACTGCACTTTGGCAGAGATTTAATTATCGTTTATATAAAATTACTAGGTATTATGTTAATTTAAAAAATCTCGAAAAAGTTCCTAGCCAGATCTGACTGCAAAATACTTTTCGTTTAAATATGATTAGAATAGTAAATACTAGGGTGAGGTGGTTAGCGTGGTGCTCGGAGGTATAAAAGGTTTGCACAAGAAAAAAAACCACGACATCGGAAACATGCTCAGCACTGACCCACGCATGTGTGTGTGTTACTGTAAAAAGGGGAGTGGCCACTTCGATGACGAAGAATGTTTTAAATGTTTTATCGTCGTTGCAATCGCCGAGATGACAGCGTCGAATATCGACGAGTAAACCGTAATAATGTAAAATATCTGCTCCTAAAATAGGGCGGGCAACGTTAGCCAAATCGAATGTCCAGATAAAGGGATGTTTTAAATTTTATAAAATCATCTGAACGTTGCTTTGAAGTTGGATTTTTAAAAATGTGCAAAAATTGTTCAACGTTTTTTTGTCTGAACGATATTTAGTTCTTTGCCAGATTGCTCTGGCTCTTCTTTTTTATACTATTAGAGATCTTATGTATGCAGATATTGAGTAGTTCTTTAGATTAGAAGTGGCTTTGGGTGTGCAAAAGTTCCAGACACCTGTTTGAATTTATTTAGTTAGAGTATTAACAGCTTCATCAATGTCATATTCAGTTTTTAGGCAGGTTTTTAAGTTGTTGCTATTTATATGTGTTGACTGAAATTTTTCCACGGTGCATTATGCCATTAATAAATTATAGGTTCGTAGATTTTTGAGGTGGTTCAATATTTTAAATTAGGATCACGGAAGAATAGTCGGAGATTAGATTGGATAGGTCATCTATTTTTATATGAAACTATTTGGTATTTTTGTGACAAATATATCTAAAATGTCTGGAAGTTTAATAGGTGAGATTGGCCAATATGTAGGGTCTGGTGATAATCTTACTACATCACTTTTAAGGTTAGGAATAAACTAATATAGTTGTCTTTAAAGAAATATACTTAATTTGAGTTAATAATAATTGGTGAGGTGTAAACTACTTTTAAAAAAAAGTAAATTTAAAGTTTCAAAGAAGTCTCTAAATACATAAATTTTAAATATGACCTCATTGAGTAAATAATGATGTGTCTTTCTTTAGTTCAATATTGTAAGGCAGAAAATGTAAACATAAATTTTAGCTGGTGAATTAAACCCTAATTTAAATTAGTTTTAAATTTATTTAAAAATGAAATATGAATTCGCTATTTTTTAAGAAAGTAACTTTACGAAAATTAAAATTGAAATGATCCAATAAAAAATAATAATAACTGATAAGAATACCTGTGTTTATATAGCGATTTATAATTCATTAATTTTACAATCATAAACTGAACATTTTATAATAAAACAATGCAAAAAAGAAAAATATCTTTATAGTAGGGTATTAAAGGGAATTCTGGGCCATAGGGAAATCCATAGCACCCGCAAAACTATTGCGGGTGCTATACTTTTAACACGGCCGCCCAAACCGTCGATGCGGGTGCTATATCTTTAACACGGCCGCCCACTGTCCGCCGCTGCAGGCGGCAAACCTTATTCGACCCTGGTACCTCAATACTCTTTCATCACTGTATTTAACCCTTACATATCTCTATACTCCCCCACCCTTCCATGTCATATTTAATGATTATACGAGATTGATTAAGCCTGATTCCGCGATTGATTACGATTGATCTCGAATTGGTTAAGTTTGATTCGCGATTGATTAAGTTTGATTCGCGATTGATTAAGTATGATTCGCGATTGATTAAGTCTGATTCGCGATTGATTACGATTGATAACAATCAAACGGTCTTCACTATTGAGCCCCCATTGTATTTTATTACATGTACA
>CM032339.1:48001350-48112247 GCA_019022885.1 Schlechtendalia chinensis
GAATTTTTAAAATTATTGTCTCGATTAAAAATGTCACTTTATTCCAATTACTTTATGTATCCAAAGAATCAATGATACAATTCTTTAAAGTTCAATAAAATCCATGCATAGAATGAAATCGCTTCTTTCCATCCCACCGGGTGGCACTCTTAAACGTCTTAAGCATTAAGTTGTCCCATTAAACTCTTCGATTGCTTGTGATAGTATATGTTTTTCGCCTAAGATAACACAAAAAAATCTCGAGTTTTGTAATTGTTCCCAAACAGTTTCTTATTGGTTGGATAAAACAAGATTTGACACCGCCAAGTTCAATTGTATGCTGTACAATGAATATAAGTTGCCGTTGGATATAATTGACTGATATAAACCTAACACCATTAAACTGCGCCGACATAGCTGCGGCACCGTCATTCCCTGTCAACGTAAATACTTAAGTTCAACTCCAAATGACTTTAAATTTTCTAATAATGAGAGTTGCTAAACCTTTTCCTGTTAAATCATTTGTAGATACACATTGTAGAAAATCTTCTCGGACAAACAAGTTTTTCAACATCAACATATTTGGCACATAGCGATACTTGTTTTATCCTGTTATATCGGCTGTTTCATCTCAATGACAGTAAAGCTTTTGCTTTATTTAATCTAGTCACAACTTTTAAGTATAACTAATTACACGAATCAATGATAGAATTTTGACTTGTTTAGACTTATACACTTATTACGTTCACCCGGACTTTCAAAATGTTTTAAGTTGTGAGTCACCACGAGCTCTATAACACAAAAGTTCCCTAAAATCCTTAATTTGTAGTTTGCATTGTTTCTAAATTTATTTTACCAAATCTCATGTGTTTCGAATTGATAAATCTTGACGACCGCATAAAATAATGATCTCAATTATAGGCAAGATATTTTTTTTCGATTATCTCCGATTTGTTTACTACGTGCTGTATACAATTGATTTACAATAGACACACTTGGTTATTTTTTGTTTTTAAAAAATTGTTGCATCCGCTACACTTTTCTGACGATAATTTAATTTCGCATGTTTATTAAATGTTTTCTATAGCATGTTTCCAGTTATTATGTAAATGTATTATTATACGTGCCAATAGGTGGGAGGGAGGGGCTCTGGACCCGATTCTTTTCCTTCAATGCGCTACTGTTCAGGCCCACTCCTCGGTAAACTACTCACCATAGGTAGTTTT
This sequence comes from Schlechtendalia chinensis, assembly GCA_019022885.1. Classification (NCBI taxonomy): domain Eukaryota; kingdom Metazoa; phylum Arthropoda; class Insecta; order Hemiptera; family Aphididae; genus Schlechtendalia; species Schlechtendalia chinensis. The sequence continues at coordinate 48,002,556 of CM032339.1, forward strand.
CTTCCTCGACTCCCGATATTAATACACAAATTATAAACTAAACAAGATTTAGTCTTTTAATTTTCACTACTTACAAAAGTAATTTCTTGTTCTTAAATTCAAAAATTATTAACCAGCTACAAATAAGCCCCTCTAGTTTGGTTTTAAAGTGCGAATGGCATCATAAATCATATAAAATGAACATAAAAACGTATTATATCACAGACGAATTTAAAACATTGCCTCACTATAGAAATACATTATACAAAATACTCACATTTTCATATACTGGATATAGTTTACTAAAAGTGAATTATCCAGATAATACAGCACATGGCGGTGTAACAATTTTAAATAAATCTACACTTTATCTTCAGCCACTTCCAAATTTATGTTCATGATCATATTTATGATGCACTATAATGATCAAACTGAATAATATTCCAATCACTATAGGTGCTTTTTATTCTCCTTCCCGTCATAATTATTCAGAATACAATTTTTATGAATTATTTTTAAATATAAATTCAAAACATTTTATATATTTGGTAGCGACTTTAATACCAAGTCTAATTCTTGGGGCTATTTTGCTAACAAAATGTGGCCCTGTTTTATAACAAATAACTTAAAAATTTTTATCACCTAAAACCTACTAATTGGCCATCAATCTTAGGAAAATAACCCGAAAGTTTAGATATATTTGTTACAAAAATGCCCAGCAATTTATTTCTGTTCGATTAACAATATTTTGGATTTAATTCTGACAACTCCTCTGGGTTAACTCCGCGACCCTGGTATCTCGAAAAGAATCACTTAAATTATGTTCTTCCTTAAGGGACCACTTCCAGTCTTGTAAAAAATACTTTTAAAAATTGTATTAAAATACTGATACAAATACATTGATATAAAATAATTTAAGACGTACTTCAAATACTTTTTTAAAAATTTATTTAATAACAAATACAGATTCTTTGTATATATTTAAATACCAAATACAAATACGTATTCAAACGAGGTTTTAAGTTTTTTTTTGCAAGTCCTGTTTATTTAAAAATTATTTTTTTTGATAGATCTTTAAATCTCTCTACTACTCAAAATTACTTTTCAATTATTGATGTAATAAATTAATAAAATAAATAAATATTTAAATTATTATAATAACCTTTAGGTTTTTTACGTATTTTTTAAAAATTAATAAATTATTTTTTGCTAAAAAATTGTTCTCAGAGTATACATGGAAAATTTTTTGTTATAGTTTATCATATTCATTAAAATCTTGATGTTTTAGGACATGACATATGTATGTAAATGGTAAAACAGGTATAGGAAAGAGGAACAACCCTAACCCTAAGTATAAAACATTGTATATATACAATTATAATATAAAAAAGAAGTAATAAATCACCAAGGTATGAAGCAAAGAAAATTTAAATTTTATTTTAAAAAAGTTAGTAGTAATAATAAATAATATTTTTATTTTTTATTATAATATATCATATAAATAATATATTTTATAATATATAATATTTATAATATATTAATAATTTATTATATATATATAATATATAATGTATATATTTTATATAGATTTTATTACATTAACTACATATATATATTATTATATTTAATAAATTAAATTTTATACCAAAATGTTTTTTATTCGTTTTAACAATCGTTTTTTCAAAATTTTCATCACTCATTTTTCTCTCTTTTTGGACAACAACAGCCCCCCCAATGCTAAATTCGTCACTTGAATGGCAATGGTGTTTTTTATTGAATAAAAATTTTTTTCAAAAAATCTCCCAATTCAATTTTAAAGGGGTTTAGTTAAGTTTCTTTGAGACCATGTAAAGAATGAATATACTTTAGCATTACCGTCTTCTTCACTACTGAAATTATTTAAATAGGTAATTTCTTCTGGTTCACTTGACTGAGCTAAAATAAAATTGATTTTTTAAAAGAGAAACCGTTCTTTTTCTTTTTAAAATACAGTTTTTTAAAAATGGTTTTATAGCTGCAATGATGAGAAATTTATCGCTAATAACTTGTCCAAATTTTTTGAAATTCCATTTTAAAGCAGTAGTAAAAATTTTTTTGGTCTTTAGTTCAACTTTTGTCAGAAGTTCAGAAATGGTGGGTAATAAAAACCCAAAATACATAGTAGTATTCTGAAACTTTATCTAATTAAAAATAATAGTATGATTATAATATAAATATCAATTAAGTAAAATAATATTAAATGGTACAGTAAAAAAATATTATTTATTTTTTATTATTTATATATTTATTTTTGTTATTATGAGTTTTGTTTATATTTATTAATATTATATTTCCAAAATTTTTAAAATAAATTAATAAAAATTTTTATTTTTATTAATTTTATGATATATGATTCCTAATATTATTTAATAAAAATATTTAACCTGTTTTAAAGTTTAGTGTTTCTAACTATTTTTTTTACTTTCGGTACATATGCACCATTTTATATTTAATAGAATGAAAAATACAATTCAAAATTGCAATTGCATAAATTTATATATTTTTACAATCCATTATTTCAAAATATCTAACTTGGGGAAGAAACATTTAAAAATTAAATATTTAAAATAAAAATCTTAAAATTGTATTAAATTTAATATCTAGCACAAAAAATTGAATATTTAGGCATAAGGTTTTTTAAACTTTTAAAATCCTGATTAACATTTAAATATTTATTTAACGCTAAATTAATTTTTAACATGTGAATTAATTATTTATTTTTCTATTACTTATTTCCTAACTTTTTAAGAGTAAAAATCTTTGAAGTTTTTAAATTAAATAACCCAAAGGTTTCATAGCTCACAATTATTCTTAATAAAGTCCATTTTTATGGAATTCTTAAAACTTTTATTTCATCACATAGTCAAATTAATTTTCGAAGGGTAAGACTTATATTGTTTAAGAAATGTCACACTGCCATAAAACGAATTTCCTTGTTGTTACATTAGGTGTTATCAAATTACCCTAAAAAATTTTTTTTGGTGTCGGCTATTTGGTTAGAACGATTTTTACTTGTTGAAGCTACAATTTATTTTTTGCAAAAGTTGCTCGACTTTCTTTTTATAGTTGTATAAAAATATGTGCCTTTTCAGTTCCTATAATAATAATAGTTTAAAAATCAAATTGTTTACTATAAATTATTCAATCAATATTCATGTGTATAAATAAAAATTACTTACTTTATTAATTTAAGTGTATGGGCATCACAACGTTGGTGCTTTGGTAAAACATATTCAATACATTAAATTATTTTTTCATCTTTATTTAACACAAGAATTGGTATAATGGTTATTTCTTCACCAAATCAATTCAAGTCGATTTCTTCATTTATTGTTCAGATGCGTCATCTGATAATTCAACTTGGTTTTTTTTAGTTAATTTTCTGGTGGAAATTTCGTGAAGAATCTCATCATTCTAAATGTCCCATAATTAATAATCTATAAATAATATGTTTTTTGAATGTGTATTATTGTAAAGTGCTGTGAAACAAGAAAGGTGAAAAAAAGTAAGCACTGCATTTCTCAGAGTTTACTATTTTAGATGCATAGAAAAAAATAGTATATTTTAAAATGTAAAAAAGTAAATTTTTTACTTACATTTTCTAAGTAAAAATAAAAGCCTTAAAAGGTAAAAATGTATGGCCTAGGTACTGTTTTTTTATATAAACAAACAAACATGGTTGAAAGTGATTAAATTTATTTAAACTTACTTAAATCTTTTTTACAAAATTTGACCATATCTGTAGTCGTGTATAAAATTTGTTTAATATGCTAAAATATACTGATTCCATTCAATTTGGCCATAAAAGCTGCTTTTCTTTAAGTCGTTTTATGGCTAATTAAAAATCTCTCTAAATATTAACATTAATCCAATGACCTGTTATATAAGTATTAGGACTGGAAAAAAAATTATTGGAAATTCCTTAAATTTTAAAGAATTATATTTAAATTTCAAATTAATTATATTTATTTTTTGATGATAAATTTTATATAATTGATAAGTATACTATGTTTATAGATAAATAGACAACCCTTAACAAAAAATATTTTTTTAATATGAAAATAAAACTTTAACCATATTTTCAATGTACAGCGGACGAACGCGAAATGCAAGGGTACAGTGAGAAAAATCAAAAGACCCAACTATTTAAAAACCGATAACGGACGTCGCCTTATAATATAATTTAAATATAATAATAATAATTATATGACAAAACAAAACATCGTGGTTGTCGTAAAAACCAACGTGTCAGGTCGAGTCCCGATGTTATTAATTTTATCTATTTTTAAACACATTTTCCACAGGCGATTACCATCAGTGCGTACGATTATTTATCGACTTTTATACTCTCATATACATAAATCTCCGTCTGTCAGACATAATAGTTAACTTGAAATTCCACCGCAAAAACACATATTTTTTAAAATGTTTTGGATTGAATAAGAAGTATTAAATTAAACCTTTTATGAGAAATTTTATTTAAAAGTATTTAAATAAAAGTATTTGTAATTTGTAGTACAAATATCTATAATATAATATTTAAATACTGTGTAAAATATTTATTTAAAATGTATTTAAAAAGTATTCTATTTAAATATATTTACTCAAATACTTTTACTCAAATCCTTAATAAGACTGCCACTTACAATTTCAAAATATTTTAAACCAACAAATTAACCTAAAATTCAAACTAAAGTCAGCCTTTGAAATAGATGAAGCAGTAACTAATTTAACCACCCTTATTCAATCAGCTGCTTAGGTAGCTACTAAACCTAAAAAAACCAATAACTTATTTTCCAATTTTCACTTAGTTTCCGATCAAATTCCTAGTCTAATAGTTGAAAACGTGGAGTCAGAGCATGATACCAATCTTCACGGCTATCATTTCATAAATCAGCTATAAATAAACTCGTCAATTTTTTTTAAAAAAGATTCTTGAAAAACAAAAAAAAATTGCATTTTAAACAAAAATTTATTGTCGATTAAACATAATAAAGAACAAAATATAATATATTTTGTAATTATATATGACTACAATATACATATACCTGTATATATTATTTCTCTGTTCATATGCTTAAATTTAATTTTGATTTATGATAACATTTTTTTTGTAGACATTTTTTTGATAGTTTTAATATTTTAATATATATATATAGATAATAACAAAAACACCTGCATATATTATGTACACTGCACCTAAACAAATATATTTTTGTATTTAAAACGTTTTAGAAATCATGCCAACCAGTAATTACTGTTATTCGTTCAACAGTTGTTGTGTGCTACAGTATAAGTTTTATACAAATCCGATTTAACTAAGCAAAAAAAAAAAATGATTTCGTCTCCAGTTAAACGTTTTTTAATTCAATTAACTCTGACATTTGTTATATTTGTTGATAACACCTTAGTTACAAGTAAGTATATATTTCCACTTATATGAAAAAGATTTCGATTTTATATTCTCTACATGATAAAATGACATGCTGTTCGTTAGTAACCGCATCACTTGAGAATGTCTAAACCGATTTGGCTAATTTTTTACTTAAATGTTCGTAATAGTATAGTTTTTAGGAAAAGAAAAATTAGAAAATTTGGGAAAGTTTTATTTGTAACGTCTAATTTCAGGAAGTACTTATCCAATCGTCATACAATTTGATTTTAATTTGTAGATTAATCTACGCAGAATGATGTTATGTCCCATATAGTTTGTTTTCCTGTATAAATTATTATATTTGCTAGTGGGTACTCTTAGGGTAAGAAAATACACGCTTTTTTATAATTGAAGAGTATTTATTTTGTGCGTCATAATTGAATGGTTAAAAGTGATTTTGTTTATTACTCATTATCTTAATATAACATCTGTATAAACGTATCGAAACTCGACTGACTACGACGAGCCGAACGAACGATGGCGACTACAGTCGTATAGTGCTTACGAAACATTTACATTGTTTCAATATTATATTATGCACTTATTTTATATATTATTATATTACGGTCTTAATATTAAAACATGGGATTATTAACACCCCCCATGTTAGACGAAAATTCATTGCCCATTCTATTTATACTATCCTGGGTAATGGGCTTTCAGGAGAATCTCTTAACTCTATATCTTTATCAGTTCTAGATTCAATTCCTTTTTTCTTATTACATATTGTCTTAATTTTCACATATATTATAAAAAATGAAATTAAACCTGTACTGTTGACTACTAATATTACAATAATGTGCAACCAATAATTAAAAGTCATATTAGTTATTACGGGATTATTGTTTTCAAAGTGACTACGAAGTTCATTTGATGATTTGGAATTATCTGTTAATCTATTTAAATTATATTTTTTCTGGAATCTTCTCTCATACATAACGAATTATTTAACTACTTGTTAAATAAATTTCCTAACATACCAAAATCTTACGTGAGATCAAATTGCGGAATATAATTTTTGAATAATATTGAAGTTATTTTTCTTTTTAATACTAATTTAAATTCATCGTCAACAGTATTGGCTTCACATAAACTCTCCAAATTAAAAATGTCTATGCCTTTTACACTTAACATTAATATTTTGGTAAAATTCTTACAAGTAATGTTTTCTTTGTTTGTTACATATTACCACGCATTTCTGTTTTCTATTTTGTGCCATATATTATATTTAAACTTAACATACTTAATATTACAAAATGGGTATAATTTTATGGGGTTTCTGAATAATATCATTTCACATGAATCTCCGATTCAATGTACTGGATGTTCGTGTTCACAAATAATATTGTTAGTTGCAGATTTACATTTTGATAATTGATAGTTACTTAATTGTATATAATATGAGCGGGATATATCTATATAAATTAGATAAATATTTTCAAGAACAAACATTTCCATATTACCTAGAAGTAAACTTTTATTTACCGATATTATTACTTTGTGAAAAACTAAATACAAACATCTGTTATATTCAATGTTTTAACACGCAAATGAACATTGCTTAATTTCTGACAAGTAAATTCTATTGAGCGGTTACCAAATAGATAAAAAAACCCTAATATTCATGTATTTTTGGATTTTAAGCGAAGCCAAGAATTTATTTGTTTGATATTTTTTTTTTTTTTTAGTTTAAATGTAAACAATTATGAGTAAAGCATATGTGCTCCGATTTACATAATTTTTCTCGACAAATTTTTCATCGTGTTGTAATATTCTATTTGATATGCTTTTACGATAGTTTTCCAAAGTATATAGAATACCAAACTGAAAGTTGCAAAAATTTTGTTAAATTGTAGCCAATTGTAACGTAACCATATTATTACGTAAGCGTCGTTCACTTATCGACACACACAAACACACCGTATTCACAATCCGCGACAGTCACAATAGTCGATCACCAACCGACCTTTAACCACGCCAACCATACATTTATATTATATACTTTTCATGCATTTTATATACCTTTTGATGATGAAGTAAACCTCTGGTAGGTCTCTTCCAACGATGGATATTTTGGGTAAGATTGGGTGTCATCTGATTTCCACGCTTTAAATGTACAATCGGGCTTGTGTTTTTCTTGATGACTGGGGTGGTGATGTATCATTCTAATATACTCGTATTTCTAGTTAATATTTGAGTAATTGTCAAACGACGTCTACGAGCGTTCTTCGGACCCTCATACAATCGAAATTCAAGATATATATATATATTATATATAATTTGTCAATTGATTTATTAAAAAAAATATCCTAATATCTCCTTCACCATTACGATGCCATCCGATTATTAAGTGGATGACTATTAATGGAAGGCGTCAGTAACGGTTAAGTTACACCTTTTAAAAAAAATCTAATTTTTACGGTTTACCCTAATCAATTTGGGTATACATTGGATCTAGATAATTAATGTTTATTTTTAATATTTTTTTTCCTTATAATGTTTTGTAATAAAATAATTATGGCAATTAACATAATTTAGATTTTAGATCTTTAGATTTCTTCGTCCTTTTTTATTTAGTTTGTAATAATAATGATAATACATTAAGTTAACGTTAATGTGAAAAACAATAAATTTATTTATAAATAAGTTATTATTAAACTTAAAGTAATGCGATACGTTATAAAGTTAATTTAATCAAAATTATTTAACTCAACTATTAACTTATTAACTCGTAATAAATAAATATAAATACCATATATAAAAGACCACTTATGTACAAATTAAATGTAAATAAATCCTGTTTTGAATAGTAGAAGAGAATGAGGTGCAGCAAATTCTTTCTCCAACCGAATGGTGCAAAAGTGAATTTGATAATTGTAGTAATGTTAAAGAAATAAATACCATGGTCGTTGGTAAGTATAGTAGTAAAATAACATTTATATTTCAAGCATCACATTTTTTAAAATAATAAACATTAATATATATATATATATATATTATTGAAAGATGATTATTTGTTAGTAAACATGTATGAGTGTTGAATTTAAATTTTCCATAAATAAATCATTTAATCAGTGGCGTCATTTGGGGGGAGTAGTGTAGGCATTTGCCCCCCTCACTCTTTTACCAGCGGGCTGGTTTCGAGCTAGTTATGGGCCACCGATATGATTCATGTTTATATCTAAATACTAAATAGATATAAGCATTGATTATATAATAGACAGATAAGGCAAACACATATTTATTTGGACACACAAATAGTAGTTACTCAGAAATCCGATAGAATTCAGTACCTATATCATTCGTTATTATATATTGCTGCGTTGTTTAGTTTGGGCTATTGGACTGTCTATTCGAATCGTATTGATTCTGATGTGTTATTTTTAGTTCTGAATTTCGAACAAAATTAAATATCTGCCACAACGCTTAATGTATGCATTAACATGTAAAATATTTTCAAGTTTGGTATTATCGGTAACTTTTTGCTTTTGGTAATATCATTTTTTACGTATTATTGTTATTGTTTTCCAGATTTTTATTGTAAAACAATACATTTTTAACCACGTATAATTGTTGATAAACTAAAGAATAAACATATCTACGAAACAAATAATAATAATAATTTCATGTAATGCTTTATATAATAAAATAAAATAATACAAATAAAAAGTAATTATAATAATAATACAAAAATTACATAGGTAACAACTATAAAAAAGTTCCAAATACAATGAAATTAAATATGATTTAAAATTTTTAATTTTGATATTTTTGCTAGTTGTGACGTGGTAGAAATCGTTTTAATTGTTTTAAATATTTTGCATATTAATCATTTGTTAATGATAAATAATTTGTAACATTACAATGGTCATCATTTAACCATTTAATAACTAAAATGTTCATTTTTATTATTTGTGTTAATTTAGCACACATTTTTTTATGTTTAATTTTTTCAAAATGTTTTTCAAAAACATTTAAAACATGATTTATTATTTTATTTAAAGTTGTACACGGTGCTTTAAATCCATGAATTTCATTTTCAAATGAAGAATAATTTTTATTCAGTAAATGAATCTGTTTTTTTTTCATTTAAATTTTTATTAGTTGACAATTTTTTTTGGCATAGGCGACAATTAAATTTTTGAATACATCTATAAGCTAGGTACCCGAAAAAATATGTTACAGGACAGTCTTCTAAGGTGACTTTTGATGTTTTATTTTCATCAGGAAGTAACTCATTAGTTGACGAATTAGATGAAATATTTAAATCAGCGTCACAAGTATCAGAATATGTTTTATTTATTTCACTCATATTAGATGAAGGCGAAACATTAAATAATATAAAGTCATTTATTTCTTCAGTTTCTTCACAATTAGTCCCTTTTGGCGTGCATAAAGAAAAAATACAACTACTTCTAATGGAAGTTTTTATCGTACGTGATGTCGGATTTCTATTATACCCCCCTTTTTTGTCTTAAAATACTAAATAAATTTTCTAGAATATTCTGGATTAAACGATTTGTCATTAGAAATAAAATTTCATTTGAATTCTCCTTCTCAAAAAATTACAAAACACCATTGATGGTTTCTTTAAGTCCTTTAAAACATGGTGGTTGCAAAATTTTTTCGTTTTATATTTTTTTTTTTAATTGAAAAAATATTGTGAAGCGTCTAATAAAAATGCTTTAATTGGTTAATGTAAAATTGTATGAATTACAACTATAAAATGACCTACTATTCAGACAATCAAATAAATTATTTACAAATTCTATAAAATCTGTAGTATCAATTGCAGTTTTACTACGTAGTTGACCAGTTGCAACGCAAGTTCTCATGGCTGCTGCCATGGAATGACTAAACAATTGAGATGCTAACTTAAAGCGAATTTTTTGAAACGAAAAAGGATATATGTGTGCATCTGTAATTTCAATAAGAGTTTTACTTTTTTCACATAATTTACCTAATTGATAGGTATCTTTAATGTCTTTAAATGAAAGATTTTATCTTTTTTTTTTTGAAAACTAGACTCAATAAAAATTTTTACTTATACTTTTAAAAATGTTGTTATGAACGTCTCCACAACAATAAACAATAAAAAAAAAGAAAAATGAACAACAAATAAATAAATTAAACACAAACTATATTTATTAAATTCACTGCGAAAAAGAATAATTTATATTATAAAATATTATTATATGACTGAGGTTCTGCTAGATGCTCTGTTACTACAACACTGACCGGACGAATGCCGGGGACGAAGCACTGTCGTCCAACACAAGAAAGAATTCGCAACTTCAGCAAAATGCTTGTGTATGCTATACGACAGTGCCTCGTTCTCACAATATAACTTAAAACTAAATTATATAACTAGCTATTATATAAAACTAAAAAATAACCATGGGTTCATAACAAAGTACGGAACGTCAAACATAGAAAATAATTTATGATCATTAATAAAAAAAAATGGATTATATTCAGGAATATTTAATAATTTCAAAACACTTTGGTTGGTTGTTCCTTGGTCATCAACTATAAGTTTAGGGCATAAGCCAACTTCAATTAATTTGTTTCAAACATCAATAATTAAGTTTTTTAAAATTATTTTATTAACTGTCGGGTGTGTATGATAATAAGCAACAGGAAACTTCCATTGAGAGTATAACGTCAAACACAATGGTGGCCATTTTGAGTAGTTCTTGTAATTCTTTTATGTCATTCTTATTCTTTTAGATGCCTATTTAATTAAATAAAAAAATGTGATACATTGTGTAGAATAGTTAATTGCCAACTTCCCATTACCAATGTCCAGCAATTGTTTTGCGAAAGGTTAGGCGAATGCATAATTATGTAGTTGAACACGCATATTGGTTTTCAAAGACAATTTTTTGACATGTCGCCATAGAAATGAAGATTTGAGATATGCATTAAGTTCATCAGCGGGTGTTGAACGTGGTATTACTGGCAGAGTTTGTCGAAAATCCCCTGACAATAGAATGAGTGTTTCACCAAAAAGCTGTCTATTACCCTTCAAATCTTGCAGTGTAAGATGAAGCGCTTTTAAAGCTTTTTTGTGAGCCATTGTATATTCGTCCCATATGATAAATTCACATGTTTGAAGAACTTTGCCGATTCCAGAATTTTTTTTGATATTGCGGGTTGGCATCTCAGTGTTTGCAAATTCAACGGCAATTTCAGTGCTGAATGCGTTTTTCGACCATCGTCCAATTGTGTTGCCGCAATTCCTGATGATGCAATTGCCAGTGCTATTTTTTTCTGTGATCGTCTACTTGCCAATATCATAGAAATGAAAAAAGTATTTCCTGTACCTCCGGGCGTATCTATGAAGTAAAATCCACCGCTATGAATGTTTATTGCCTCCATGATTGTGTCATATACAATGTGCAGTTCTGAAACCAGTTTTGGAACAATATTTTCAACAAATGTACCCAAGTCATGGATATCAAATTGTGTTTCACATTGCAAATCACGATCATATGCGGTATTAGTAGGTCGGATCGGTGCTCAAATTCTTAATTGCACCAATCTTTTGTTAGCGATTGCCAAACATACATCCTCGATCAAAAGCAACGCCTCATTATACATGTTTGGTGTGAATTTTTGCTTGCAAACGACGTAGGACGTCTTCACTCATGTCATCTTTGTATTTTTCCCAAAGATCTTTTGGATTGGATGGGAAACACGTTGTCAATAATATCGCAAATAATGCACGTATTTACTGTGGTTGAGCAATATTTAATGCATCAGCGAGTGCTGTGTCCCAGTGGGCATCGTTCTCAAGAAGATTTAACTCCTGGCAAGCTTCTCTAAAGGTCGCACATACTTCACCATTGACTGTTCTCAGTTCTTGGAAGGATTTTGCTCTACGTACATTAACTAATGGTAACCGCAAGTAAAAACATTCGCAATTGTTAGGATGAACTGTATAGAGATGGCTTAAAGCGTCAGACAAATATAAATTCGGATGTCCTTCAACTGGTTTGCTCTGACTACGACGTTGAAAAGTTTTGGCTGATGCATTGAATGTGTAGTATTTTGGCACTTCTGAGTGAAAAAGCATTCTTGCGAACAAATCATCCGTACACAAAGAGAAGAACGCAGTTAACGTTGTTTCCGTTGGCAAAAATGCTCTTGCATGTACATTTTCCGTTGTAAAATACACGCGCTGTCAATTCTCAATATGCACAGCCAAATGAACAACTGTTGGATGACGTTCATGAATAGGAAATGAGAAAAAACGCCAAACAGCTTCATTGCTACTAATGTAGCGTCCTAATTGATATCTTTCAATTTCATCGATTTGTACAGATGCATTTCCCATTCTAAAAACTACCATATCTCATCCTTTGTTAACATATTGGTATATGTATTTGATCGATTTTACTGAATTGCAATTGTTTCGTACCAGATCCTTACCCAATCGCAAGGAATATAGCTATATCAATATCATAGCTACGGGAAATAAGATTATGTATAAGAAATAAAAGTAAAAAAAATAATAAAGAGAACAAATAACAATAATTGTTGCGTAAAATAAATACTATTGAAAAACAGCGAACTAACATAAATCGATATTGCTTATAATTAAATACGCTTACATGAAAGATTAATAATTCAAACAATATATGACAATCTATAATACTATACAACAATGAATCTTAAAGTAACTCACATCACAATGGGCATCTGTGCTCGACAACAAAAAACGCCAATGAAAATAGCACCAAAACAATGACGATGACGAGTGATGATGGAAGTTGCGTATTTGTCCAAAATGGAATATTATAGTTTATAATAAATACGTAATAGTGGACACGACAATGTACCACCAAAAGTGTACACGCAACGACGACGACTTTTCGCATACGCGCGACGGACGACGAAGCAACCAGTCCCCACTGACGAACCGGGAACCTATATAAATCATACTAGATATGATACGGAACAGCAATACTCGACATTGATGTATGCTTTGAACGTCTTAGAGAGTAATGGTGAATACGGCACAACCCAACAATTATCGACTTCAATGTCATTGTTGCGCACTTTTAGAGTGATGAGTTTGCCGCCATCTTCAGTTGATCGTCGACGATAATGGGTATATCCATCATTACCAGAAATAGTTTCAGCGTTTAAGTCTCTTGGATAGCGTTTCGTGCATTTTCCATCCTTCATGCATGGAGATTTTGTGTTCATAGCTCCACGTGGGCCATGAATCATGTTTTTGGTAACGACTTCGAACAAGCCTGGATCAATGTCGAAATCTGGTATTTCTGTTGAGATTTTGAACTGCATCAATTTTGTCTGGTGTAATTCTAACAATTATCCAAGTCAAAATGTGTGCATGCGGCAATCCTTTTTCTGCTATTCTTTGGAATATATCCAACAACGTGTCTCCCCAAAAGACGATACTTGTAAATGAAATCCATAAAAGATTTCAATATATTGTCCAGGCAACAGAGGTTCTCTAGTTTCATCCCACATAGGATTTCACGTAAATGTTATGAAAAAATCCGGACAGCCGTATGCGCAAACGTAAGTCATTGCATCTTGTGGGTATTCATGCATGTCGTAGGCTTCCTCCAAATGTAGCCGGAAGTATGACAGTTCTGGCAATTTCACTTTTTCACCCGCGCAGCACATTCCAGGAGCATCGTATTTGAATTTCAATGCACGGCAAGATTTTCATAACTTGGCCATTTTTCCAATAACGACACTTCGTTGCGACTGTAATCATATTCCGCATCGTAATGGAATGCAGCAATATTCAATTCAACGTGCAGCGTCTGTCTGGATCGATCATAGTGTTCTCTTCTTAAAGTCAGACTTGCTCTCCGTTGGTCAATAGTATAAGTCGAGCGGACTTGAGCAGTATGTTCACGGTCGGTTTTTAATCGTGATGCTCGCTGCTCTCTAGCTTTAATCGAGCGGGCATAAGCAGTTCGATCTCGCATGGATTCCAATCGTAATGCTTGTTGCTCGGTTGTTTCAGAAGCTCGAAAGTACTTTTATCGTTCGTGCTACTGATGTAGATCGGCCAATCGATTTCCGTTTGGGGGGCATAACTGTCGATGATATAGTGAAGAAATTTGTAATCAAAATCTGACAGAGGTAGAAGCATGATGATAGATTTGCCCTTGGACTTTGAAAGCTGGCATGTAATTCTCACGTACGACGCTAAAACGTTGAAGATAAGGTCGATAAAGGCTACATTACCATTGCTACTACACGCAAACTACCTACACATTTGCAAGGCGAAACATCACTAATTACCCACGAAAACTAAAAAATTGTATTTTCTAATAACAAACTAATAAAAACCACGTCAGAGACTTCATAAAAAACATATGACGGTTGCCCTTGGTAACCATCTAACGTCACACACTTAGTTACGGCGAATGGTAAACAACTCGTAGTTGCGAAGGACCATCTGTTTACCGGTGCCGGATTTTGAAACCTTTAAGGACCTGGGTTTTGAAAACTTTTAAGAGACAAAAACCATCCCGGGACCATGCTGAGTATGTAAGAAAAAACCCTATTAAATCCATCCAGCGGTTTGGCCAGGCATCGATAACATACATATAGACACCAATTTATTTATATATATATATATTGAAGCATGAGAGAATATGTATAAGAATGTTTTTTATTAAATTGATTATTACAATTCTCCAATTAAGTATATTTTAAAAAAAAATATTTTAGTCTATTGCTTATTTTTTCGTGGTTTACACCAATATATTTATCAAACACAAATTTATGCCACTATTAACATTTGTTTTACATATTTTAGAAAAAAATTTAAATTAGGTTTGGACTAAATGTAATATTCTAAACAATGGGTCGATTACAAATTACCTTTCTCTCAGACGTTTAATAATATACAATAAAGTTAAATATTATAAAGTGCAAGGTTCGTGTATACATATTGTACTCTGGATGAAGGTATTTATTAGAAATGAAAAATTTTAGTTATTTACAGTGTGTTCTTAAATTTTATTTGAATCGCAGAACGTATTAGTCAAAGTTACTAGGAAGTTATGTAATTTATTAATTAATTCTCCCAGAATGAACAATTTTATCCTTTTTTTTAAACTAATCGAGAGTAGTCTATAAAAAATATATTTTTTGATTCATAAATAAAATATATGGTGTAAACTATTTTAAAAATAAGTATTTTGGCCAAATTCAAAATTTCCAAACTATTATTGGATATATAAATTTAAAAAAAAATCTCATTATTATGTAAAATTATGATATGTACTTCTTCATCTTAATATTCCATAGCATAAAATCTTAACATTATTTTAAATGGGGAAGTAGAGGTATTAAAATAGTTTAGATTAATTTAAAATTGTAAATATGTGCTTACTATTTATAGATAAAATAACTTTACATAACTTAAAACTACAATGTTAAAAATTGGAATATATTTTTACGATAAGATTTATTTAGTTTCCGTATTATTTTATAGTAATTTAATTTTATATTTGTTACATTGTTCTAATTAGAAATATTTAGAATATACTATTTTATTCTAACGCTTATATTTTTATAGCTTACACAATATTTTTATTAAGCAGAAAATAAAGCCACTCATATTGTATACTTAACATTTTGTAAATATAAAATTAAAAAAGGCTTAGACTAAATATAAAATTAAGGCCCAAGCTACTGATTTAAATTTACCTTTTTGTTTGATTTCTTGAGTTATACAAAGAAATTTTAAGTATATTTTTTAAAAGAAAACTGATATAAACAAATTTAGAAATACATTAATCCAATAAAAATTATAAATGTTTGGTAAGAACATTTGCAGTTACATAAGGATGTATTATTCTTTATTTTACCAATCCAAAACAGAAAATTTTTGAAATAATTGAAGTAAGAAAAGAAATTTATATGGTTTTTCTTAAGTTATTTATCATTATGTACATTACAGTTCTAAAATTCAGAATATGTACAACAAATTATGAACCAAACGCTTATATTTTTGTAGTTTATACTAATATTTTTATTAAACACAAAATGTAGCTACTCATATCGTATACATAATATTTTGTAAACATAAAATTAAAAAAAGGTTTAGAATTAATTCTAAAATTAAGGTCCAAGCTACTGATTTAAAATTACCTTTTTTTTTGGTTGCTTTAGCTATACAAAGAAATATAACATTATAAAGTGTAATATCTTTGAGTAAATGTTATATTCTTTTTGAAAAAAATAATATTAAATTAAATAATTTTCAGTTTCTTATAGTGTGATATATGATTTTAATTCCCTAGGGATGAACAATTATCCTCCTTTGGTTAACCCATCATGATACGTTGATATAAAAATATATAAATATAGTGAAAATTAAAATGTATGACGTCGTTGACCATTATTTTATAAAATTTATTTAACGAAATTTAAATTTAAATTATCCAATAAGTTATATAGAAGTAAGATAAAAACCCCTGTAGATATATTATTGTATATTATTTTTTATTTTAACAATTCAAAAGTGAAAAATTTATAAATAATTGAAGCATGAGAGAATATGTATATGATTGTTTTTTATTAAACGGCTTTTTACAATTCCATAATGAAGGATATTAGAAAAAGATAGTATTTAATTCTAATGCTTTTTTTTTATATTATTGTAGTCTACACTAATATTTTTGTTAAATACAAAAAGATATTACTCATATCATATATTTCACAAATTATAAATTTGAAATTAAAATAGGTTTGGACTAAATGTATTATTCAATTTAACGTTTTTGCTCTAAATTTACCATTATTGTGGCTATTTTAACTATACAAATGAATCAAATAATATGAAGTGCAATATTCTAATATACATATTATGATCATAGGTGTGCGCACGGGGGGGGGGGGCAGGGTAGGCAACTGCCCCTCCTGCGGGCTAAAGTTTTCTTCCAAATATAGTTTTAAAAAAACATTATAATATAATTTTATATTTTTATATAATGAATAATATGTAAACATAGAGTGCGCGGTGCACGATGATTTTGTGTAGTCCAACTTTAAGCAAACCACAAGCGATACCGCGGTTATAACGAGTGTTTATAGATAAGCGGCAACATTTTTCTGCCCCCCCTGCCAGCAAGGTCTGCGCACGCCTATGATTATGATATTGTTAACAAATTTAAAATTAAATGAAATAGTTTCCAGTGTATTACTATGGCTACTATGGTACAGATATTAGATATTAATCAAATCACAGAATGTACTGGTTTTAGTAGTTATCAAATAATGCAATTGTATTTTTAATTATCCAAGATTGAACTAGTTAACACTTTTTTAACTAATCAAGTTGAGTTTAAAAAAAAAAAAAATATTTATTTTTAGTTAAAAATAAAATTATGATGTTAACTGGTGTTAAAATAAAGTAACGGAACCAAATTTAAACCTGCAATGATTTTTTAGAAAGTAGTAATTTTTCAGAGTAGCTATATAGATGTAAAAAATTAAATAAATTGCAATAATATTTAATAAACATTTTTGTTTGTCAGAAAAATAAAATAAATGATGCGTTGAATATAGTGATTATAATGGGTGTAATTGTATTATGAAGTGTTTTTCATAACTTTAATATAACTATACTAACATTCATCAAAATATAAAATTATGGTACAACTGTGTATTGTAGAAACATATTATTGAATTGTTTAAATTGCTATTATTATTAGCATGACAAACAAGTATTTGTTGTTAATAAATTATTGTGAATTTTTGTTTAAACAAATAAGATTTACCTCAATAATTGCAATGATTATTAAAACAATTTTTTTTTTACATTTTTTAATATAATTTGTTTCTGCGCTGAGAAAAGTATAAGATGAGGATTGAGATAATCGACTTATGTTGTGACTTGGGCCTTATTTATTATATAGCAAAAAAGAATTTACTTCAAAACTAACTGTTTTCATAAACCAATTTTAATTTAAATAATATTTTGTGTAGAAGAATTACAAAATTCAGGTTAATGAATTTCTTTTTTCAATCATCACACTCCCCCTTTTTATCACAATGACGCCACTGATTTCATATAAAAATTACTTACCTGGATTTGATTTTAATACTTCTATTTAATATATTTAAATTTAAATATTTTACATTCATATTGTTAATAACAATACGATTAGTAAGAATTTCAATTAGTTTAAAAATATACGAAAGTTATAAGTGTTCTTATTCTATAATTTATAATACAAATTGTCTCTCAAATATTAAATAAATAAGAATAACCAATGACCAATTTTTATATTATGCACATCAAATATTATATAATTTCAAATTTTATTATTCTATTGACTTATATAATTATAATTATTAACGTTATTATTGTGCAAAAATAAGATTTTCAATATTAAGATAAATGTAGAAATAATTTTTTCTTCAAACTCACTAATGCATACGTCTGTATCAAACAATTGGTTTAATTTGTTCATAATATAATAAGAACTCAATTAGATGTGTTATAATTTATGATAAAACATAAAACATAATTCATGATTTATTATATTGAAATAATAATTGTTTTATTATATACATTATACATAAATTCAATAATTTATATAAGTATTAAACATAATAAATAATGAGGATGTATTATATTGCATTTTATCAGTGTAATGGTTTTCCAATAATAATTACAGAATAATGCGATAGAATTTCAGCAAATCAAAAGAGAAAACGTTTCTTAATTTTTTATAGTCAATGTTTTTATAAAAAACCTTTAATTCTATAATCATATATGTGTACTAAAAAGCAATCAAATTCTATGAATAAATATATATATAAACCAATTTTTTAAAATTTTTTAAAAGTTTTTCGTGTTAAGTGCAGTGGCGTCATTTTAGTTTTCGAAGGGGGGTAGGGATCAAACATCAAAAACGGCCAATTTAATGAAAAAAAAAACAACTCGCTTGCTCGCAAACTATCTCCCACTTACCTTTAGCTCAATACAATTTCCAGTTTAGGTACATAATGTTATATTTATTTTAATAGAAAAACTATATAAATACACACACACACGCTACACATAAGAACACATTACCCGATTTTTTTGGTGAAAATGTTAACCAACAAACAATGTGGGTGATTAAATAAATATAAGGATAACAAACCGTGGTTTTAATCATACTTTTGATCAAGATTAGGATAACTTATACCATAAGTTAATTTTGTTATTTTACTTTATTGGAATTTCATTATCGACTATTCTTCTGGTGAAAAACTCCTTGTAATAGCGAGTATAGCAGAGGAGGGAGGAAGAGAAAAAAGAAAATAATATTAATACAACTTAATTAATTAACGAATAAATAATCGAATTAATACTCGACTAAAAATTCGTCTGCCATATTCTAATTTTAGTATTCATTTCATATTCATATTTCAATTCAAGCAATAATCAAAATAGGAAATAAAAATTTTTGCCGCTCAGAGCAGAAGAAATATCGAAATGCTGCTGACGAATGGTTTCCGTCATCCGTCAATTTTGCCTAAACACCAATGTTTCCGCCTCCTTAAGTCTACGAGACGCGACGTGACGTAACGTGACGTAATCTGTGTGCGCCTGCACATAAGAATTTATAGTAAGCAAAGCTTTCCGTTCGACGGAATACGCGACGTGATGTAACGGAACGTGTCCTGTGTGCGCGCTGCTTCACATATTTTGGACGTCAAAAAGTACATTTATCGATTACCATTCATAAATCATAACTACGATTTTCTCCAGTGAACCGTTGGTATTATACATTTGCGTCTATTTTATTCTGTCACTTGGTCTTCAACATGTATCGAAAGATCATTGTCGTATATAAAAGTATCGGAAACAACGAAATCGTGTTCACTGGGTAAATCCAATTAATCAGAGAAGAGATGATGTAGGCACATTCAGTTCCTTAATAAAATAATTACGTGCAGACGAAAACAAATTTTTTAATTATTTTCGGATGTCCATATACAATTTTGATGAGTTTCACAACCTTCTAAAAAAGTCTTCAGCGGTAAAATACTAACATGAAATATATTCCTGCCTTTTTAATTTTCTAGTGACTTAACCCTTAGATCAGGTCTAGCTTCTAATAGAGAAATTAGAAATTCTATATTAATAGTATCAGTCACAGCGGCGGATTCAGGGTGGGGGCTATGAGTGCTCGGGCACCCCCTATCGTCTAAGTCAGAGGTTCCCAAACTTTTTAGACTCGCGGCACCCTTTTAGAAGTGAGGTTTTCTCACGGTGCCCTTGATAAGATTGATGACTTTTTAAAAAAGTTTTTAAATAAATATAAATAAAACTACAAACAGTTGTGAATAATATGAAAATATTTATATTTTTATAATTATACAAGTATGTGTTTCATAAATTTTTATAATTATTAAGATTTATAAATATATTTTGTATTAAAAAAAGACATTAGGAATCATAAAAGACATTAAATTAATGGGATGGATGGGCCTGCCAATTACTGCACAGTTTTTCGAATCTTGGGATCAAACTAGACACAGCCACTCTTATTTCCTTTTCCACATTGATTTTTGTTCAATACTTACTTTTTATTACAGCGACCGCCGAAAACCCAGCTTCACACAAATAGGAAGTCGAAAACGGAATTAAAATGCGTTAAGCCTTGTCACCTAAAAGGGGATATTCATATTTTATTGCAATCCAAAATTTTGTCAATTCCATATTGCCAAATTTCGCTTTCAAAGTATTGTTGCAAGACAACTCAATGAGACTTTCTTCTTCGATGGATATAAATTCAGATGGAGCAATGGAGTTGAATGGATCTTGAATCCATACAAATTTATTAATGTTTTCATTTTGAAAGTATTTTTCAAACCAAATGGCAAGTTGTGATAAGTGATCTTCAAAAATGGATTTCATATCTTGAGAAATTTCAAGTCCATTAGAGATCAAAAACTGCTGCATTATGAAAAATGATTCCTTGCTCGTGCCTTCATTCATTTTCTTTTTCCATAGTTTGAGTTTTTTTATAAAATCTGAATTTTTTTCCATTGCCCTCAAAAGGTGCATATCTTTTCCCTGCAAAGAGATATTCAATACATTTAGTTTGTCAAAAATGTCACATAAATATGCTAATTTGATTAAAAATTCTTTGTCAGAAAATTCATTGGCATTTTTGTGCCCTTCTTCTTTAAGGAATACATAAATTTCTTGTCGCAGTTCAAATGTGCGTGATGAAACATTACCACGAGAGAGCCATCATGCACTGCTGTAGTACAACAAACTTGTATGTTCGGCTCCCATATCTTCACATAGTTTTTTGAAAAATCTTGACTTCAGTGGACGAGTTTTTATAAAATTTACTACGTTCACTACACATTCTAAGACTTGGTTCAATGCAGGACTCAAATATTTTGACGCAAGCGCTTCTTGATGAATAATACAATGGGTCCACAATGCATCAGGCGCTTTATTTCGAATAAGTGCCTGCAATCCTCCATAACGTCCAGACATGGAACAAGCTCCGTCAGTACAGACACCAACGCACTTAGTCCAATCCAAAATATTTTTAGACATACAATTATCAAGGATCTCGAATAAATCCTGAGCCTTGGCACTTGTAATATTTTTACAAAAGAGTAGGTCTTCTATCACGTCATCAACATCTATGAACCTTACATAGCAAATCAAATGAGCATCCTTATTATTATCCGTAGCCTCATCCAGTTGCAACCCAAATGTCATTTCTTTGATTTTTTCTATCAATTGATCATTGAGATCCTCCGCCATATGATGTATTCTGTGACTGACTGTGTTATTGGATAAAGGCACTTTTGAAAGTAATTTCCCAGCAGATTCACCAACCATAATGTTCACCATATCTATTGCAGCCAGTAGGATAAGTTCTTCTGCAATGGTATGGGGCTTCTTACATTTCGCGATTCTATAAGCAACTTTATAAGATCCTATCAAAGCATTGTTTGGTATTGATGAATTTTTGAAAAACGTATTTTTTGCCTGATTTATTTCTTTTAACTTTCTAGCAAAAATATCACGAGATTTGCCAACCGTGTGCTTGTGATTCGTTTCTAAATGGCGTTTCAATTTACTCGGCAACATGCATTCTGGTGCTAAAACTTTCAAACACAATACGCACAGTGGTCTCTCTTCACCGTTAATTTCTGTCGACGTAAAACCAAACTCCAAATAACTATCATCATACTTACGATATTTTCGTTTTTTCACAGCCAGTCTGCGGCTGGTAGAGGGTATACTTTCTTCATCTTCACACCGTTTATGATTGTTTAATAAAAATCGACCCATTATTAAAAAAAAAAGAATCACAAAACTGACAAAACTATTAATCTCAGACAATAAACGTGAACTAATAACACAGTGCGTAAAATCGATACTATTGGCTACGAATAAACAACACTTTGAATTTAGTATTAGTTTTACTTTATTAATGAAAATAGTATTACATACATAAACATATACACATAATTCCCGACTGGCGGTTACGCGACGCGCGCTTGCCTTATACAGGGTGACTGGCGATAAATCTGAAAAACTTCGGCATGTGATTCTACACCCCTAAAGGAACAAAAAAGTTCCTATAAACCCGTGTTCAACTCTCAACCATTTCCGAGAAATTTTACATTTTGTGCTTTTTTGACATTATCAGACTTCAATTTTTAAAAAATTACTATTACACAAAAACTATTAATACTACAACTAATCCAAGGTGATTTTTAAAATCTACGTTAAATTTTCTGTTAGAAAACATACTAATAAATCCCTTAAAAGACTTTTTAGTTGCTGTTTAGATTGCCAAAAATTAAAATTTTTAAAAAATTTTAAATTTTCGAAAAAGTCTCCGAGCTTTAAGTTATAGTAATTCATGAGCTAATACTTGGCAAATTTTATAAAAACTTGTTCATTTAAATAGCTTTCCAACGGTATATCTAGGTGTTAGATTATCTTAATTTAAAACTGAGAAATGCGCATACACATGTGAAAAAGCATATACCGAATCGATTAATGCGAGAATGGGTGAAGGGGTAATAACTCCACAACGCAGTTATTTACAACTCTGAATTATTTTATTTAATAAATAGGCATCTAAAAGAATAAGAATGATATAAAAGAATTACAAGAACTACTCAAAATGGCCACCATTGTGTTTGACGCAAGCCCTGGCTCGATCTCTTACTTGACGTCCAGTTACACCTGATGATATAACTCGTCGCACCTCCTCCGATGCTCGGTCAATTCTTCGCTTAAGTTCTTCTTCACTTTCAACTTTGTGAAAATAAACTAAACTTTTGTAAAGTCCCCCCAAACAAAAATCCATAGGGGTTAGATCAGGTGATCTCGGGTGCCAGGCTATAGTTCCACCTCTTCCAATCCAAATCTGGTAGTGCGCATTGAGATGGTCCCGAAGAACGTTAGAAAAGTGAGGTGGGGCTCCATCATGTTGAAAAATAATGCTTCGTCTAGTGCTCAATGGTACGTACTCGAAAAGTTCTGGAAGGTCATTTTTAAGAAAGTTGAGGTATGTTGGTCCGGATAATGTTTTGGGGAATCGTAAGTATGGACCAATGAGCTAGTCACCAATTACTCCTGCCCACACGTTCACACTGAAGCGGCTTTGGAAATGTTGCTGACGAATACGCGTGTTGTAAATACCTTCTCTAGTAAAAGTCAAATCATCAGTCCAAAGAATACATGAAAAAAAACCAGGGGTTGTATTGTTTAGAATCCAGTGACAAAAATTAATTCGTTGTTGATGATCAGTTTGCTGAAGTCCTTGTACACGAGAGTAATGGTATGAGTAAAGCTGTTCCCTTCCAACGGTAGACCACAATTTCCACTGAGAAACTCCCGTGGTCCTAGCAACCGCTCTGGTAGAGGGTTTCAGGATTATTGAGAAAATGATCCATTATTGTCTCATCCACAGCATCGACGCGAAAACCCTCCCTATGAAATCCGCGAAAGCTTCCATTTTCCCGCAGTTTTCGATTAACTCTTGTAAAAGTTTCACTTGAGAGTGTGCGACGATTTGGGAACCTCCAATGTGCATACTCCCGCCGTGCAGCAGTCGCATTTCCATTGCAAACACCGTAACGAAAATGCATATCCGTATATTCCTCATTTGTATACGAAGGCATGTTTAACTGAAGCGTTATAAACCTGTACAAGTCACTGAAACTAAAATCATTGTAGGACAAGAAAGAACCGAAAAAATAATGCAGATGGTTTTCTAAGAACCTTTGCTTGAGCTGTAGCTAATTAGCCGAACTCCCTCAGTGTTTACCCAAGTTATTCTGGGAATCCCTTCTTTCTAGAATTCTGTCTAGTCAAGGCTTGCGTTAGACACAATGGTGGCCATTTTGAGCAGTTCTTGTAATTCTTTTATGTCATTCTTATCCTTTTAGATGCCTATTTATTAAATAAAATAATTCAGAGTTGTAAATAACTGCGTTGTGGAGTTATTACCCCTTCACCCATTCTCGCATTAATCGATTCGGTATACGCTTTTTCACATGTGTATGCGCATTTCTCAGTTTTAAATTAAGATAATCTAACACCTAGATATACCGTTGGAAAGCTATTTAAATGAATAAGTTTTTATAAAATTTGCCAAGTATTAGCTCATGAATTACTATAACTTAAAGCTCGGAGACTTTTTCGAAAATTTAAAATTTTTTAAAAATTTTAAATTTTGGCAATCTAAACAGCAACTAAAAAGTCTTTTAAGGGATTTATTAGTATGTTTTCTAACAGAAAATTTAACGTAGATTTTAAAAATCACCTTGGATTAGTTGTAGTATCAATAGTTTTTGTGTAATAGTAATTTTTTCAAAATTGAAGTCTGATAATATCAAAAAAGCACAAAATGTAAAATTTCTCGGAAATGGTTGAGAGTTGAACACGGGTTTATAGGAACTTTTTTGTTCCTTTAGGGGTGTAGAATCACATGCCGAAGTTTTTCAGATTTATCGCCAGTCACCCTGTATAATACGTCGATCGAGAAATTTCCACAAAACTCGAAGACAGTAAACAACCTAATAAACATTATTACTTGTTTACACAGATACTAATACAAAAACAAATTGTTTAGTCGATTATAATATACGTGCGGTCGTTTTAATAAGGTATTTTTCATAAACGCACTAAGACATTAGCTATATCTTAATTGATATAATCCTAATCGTTATTTATCGTAATTTATTTTTAGACCAGATAATGGTCGGCGGCGCGGCGCCCCTTTTAAGACAACACGGCGCACACTTTGGGAACCTCTGGTCTAAGCTACCAATAAAATTAATTTATGCTATACATTATATTATTTGTTATTTTTAAAAATTATTTGATATAAAAAAAATTGTAAATTGTAAACAGTGCAGTGTGTGTTTTGTATTACTGGAGTTTTTTTGTTTGTAGAATTGTATAGTTTAAATATTCAGAATTTAAAAATCCGAAAATTTGAAAACAATAATATAATAAATAATAACTAATAGCGATCTAATAATAATAATTTTGTGTGATTTACGCCCTACATCGTTACATACGAGTGACACAAGACACAAAAAACTCAAGGGAATTACAGTGGCAATATATGTAAGAAATATTATATAATAATATATAAAAATGTTTTTTTATTTTCAAAAAAGTTAATTTTTAAAATTAAGACACGTAATAATTTAAAAAATTTAATATACATACATAGATTCCCATCATGTTATTCTATAGATCTTGTAACTATGCAGTTAAAAAAAAAACGTCGTTCATGTTCGAATTAAGAAAAAAATTTAGCTTTAACTTTATTTTACAAATCACCAACTGTGTAAAATTTTTTACAAAAAATTAGCTTACCAGCTCCTTCAACTATTCGACAATAAATTAGACGTTCGAAATTTCTACCTGGTTTTAGTTACTTATTTTTAAGTTATGATAAAAAGAAATTCGAACAAAGAAGTTATAAAGAAAAAGCATGTACCGTTTGTTTCGATTAAATGAATATTAAAGAGTTTCCAGAATATTCGAAAGAATATGACTTTATTGAAGGATTTCAAGGCCTAGGATCTTACGGAAGGCTGAATGAAAGTGCTAACTGCGTTTTAGTGTTTATGGCTCGTGGTATATACTCTTAATGGAAGTTTCCTGTTGCTTATTATCATACACACCCGACAGTTAATAAAATAATTTTAAAAAACTTAATTATTGATGTTTGAAACAAATTAATTGAAGTTGGCTTATGCCCTAAACTTATAGTTGATGACCAAGGAACAAACAACCAAAGTGTTTTGAAATTATTAAATATTCCTGAATATAATCCATTTTTTTTTATTAATGATCATAAATTATTTTCTATGTTTGACGTTCCGTACTTTGTTATGAACCCATGGTTATTTTTTAGTTTTATATAATAGCTATTTATATAATTTAGTTTTAAGTTATATTGTGAGAACGAGGCACTGTCGTATAGCATACACAAGCATTTTGCTGAAGTTGCGAATTCTTTCTTGTGTTGGACGACAGTGCTTCGTCCCCGGCATTCGTCCGGTCAGTGTTGTAGTAACAGAGCATCTAGCAGAACCTCAGTCATATAATAATATTTTATAATATAAATTATTCTTTTTCGCAGTGAATTTAATAAATATAGTTTGTGTTTAATTAATTTATTTGTTGTTCATTTTTATTTTTTTTTATTGTTTATTGTTGTAGAGACGTTCATAACAAATTTTTTTAAAAGTATAAGTAACAATTTTATTGAGTCTAGTTTTCAAAAAAAAAAAGATAAAATTTTTTCATTTAAAGACATTAAAGATACCTATCAATTAGGTAAATTATGTGAAAAAAGTATAACTCTTATCAATAAGAGTGATTTCAAAATCACAGATGCACACATATATTCTTCTTCGTTTCAAAAAATTCGCTTTAAGTTAGCATCTCAATTGTTTAGTCATTCCATGACAGCAGCCATGAGAACATGCGTTGCAACTGGTCAACTACGTAGTAAAACTGCAATTGATACTACAGATTTTATAGAATTTGTAAATAATTTATTTGATTGTTTGAATAGTAGGTCATTTTATAGTTGTAATTCATACAATTTTGCATTAACAAATTAAAGTATTTTTATTAGACGCTTCACAATATTTTTTCAATTAAAAAAAAAATATATAAAACGAAAAATTTTTGCAACCATCATGTTTTAAATACTTAAGGAAACCATCAATGTTGTTTTGTAATTTTTTGAGAAGGAGAATTCAAACGAAATTTTATTTCTAATGACAAATCGTTTAACCCAGAATATTCTAGAAAATTTATTTAGTATTTTAAGACAAAAAAGGGGGGTACAATAGAAATCTGATATCACGTACGATAAAAACTTCCATTAGAAGTAGTTGTATTTTTTCTTTATGCACGCCAAAAGGGACTAATTGTGAAGGAATTGAAGAAATAAATGACTTTATATTATTTAATGTTTCGCCTTCATCTAATATGAGTGAAATAAATAAAACATATTCTGATACTTGTGACGCTGATTAAAATATTTCATCTAATTCGTCAACTAATGAGTTACTTCCTGATGAAAATAAAACATTAAAAGTCACCTTAGCAGACTGTCCTGTAACATATTTTTTCGGGTACCTAGCTTATAAATGTATTCAAAAATTTAATTGTCGCCTCTGCCAAAATAATTTGTTAACTAATAAAAATTTAAATGAAAAAAAAACAGATTCTTTTACTGAATAAAAATTATTCTTCATTTGAAAATGAAATTCATGGATTTATAGCACCGTGTACTACTTTTGATAAAATAATAAATCATGTTTTAAATATTTTTGAAAAACATTTTGAAAAAATTAAACCTATAAAAAATGTGTGCTAAATTAACACAAATAATAAAAATGAACATTTTAGTTATTAAATAATTAAATGATGACGATTGTAAAGAATACAAATTATTTATCATTGACAAATGATTAATATGCAAAATATTTAAAACAATTAAAACGATTTCTACTACGTCACAACTAGCAAAAATATCAAATTAAAAATTTTAAATCATATTTAATTTCATTATATTTGGAACTTTTTTATAGTTGTTACCTACGTAGTTTTTGTATTATTATTATCATTATTTTATTTAATTATATAAAGCATTATATGAAAGTATTATTATTATTTGTTTCGTAGGTATGTTTATTCTTTAGTTTATCTACAATTATACGTGATTAAAAATGTATTGTTTTACAATAAAAATCTGGAAAACAATAACAATAATACGTAAAAAATGATATAAAAAAAATACGTTGAAAAATGATATTACCAAAAGCAAAAAGTTACCGATAATACCAAACTTGAAAATATTTTACATATTAATGCATACATTAAGCGTTGGGGCAAATATTTAATTTTGTTTGAAATTCAGAACTAAAAATAACACACCAGAATCAATACGATTCGAATAAACAATCCAATAGCCCAAACAAAACAACGCAGCAATATATAATAACGAATGATATAGGTACTGAATTCTATCGGATTTCTGAGTAACTACTATTTGTGTGTCTAAACAAATATGTGTATGCCTTATCTGTTTATTATATAATCAATGCTTATATCTATTTAGTATTTAGATATAAACATGAATCATATCGGCGGCCCATAACTAGCTCAAAACCAGCCCGCCGGTAAAAGAGTGAGAGGGGCAAATGCCTACCCTACTCCCCCCAAATGACGCCACTGATTAAATGATTTATTTATGGAAAATTTAAATTCAACACTCATACATGTTTACTAACAAATAATCATCTTTCAATAATATATATATATATATATTCATGTTTATTATTCTAAAAAATGTGATGCTTGAAATATAAATGTTGTTTTACTACTATACTTACCAATGACTTGGGTTTTTATTTCTTTATCAATATTATAATTATCAAATTCCTTTTCGCACCATTTGGTTGAAGGCAAAATTTGCTGGACCTTATTCTCTTGTACTATTCAAAACAAGATTTATTTATATTTAATTTGTACAAAAGTGGTCTTTTATATATGGTATTTATATTTATTTATTATGAGTTTATAAGTTAATAGTTGAGTTAAATAATTTTGATTAAATTAACATTATAACGTATCGCATTACTTTATGTTTAATAATAACTTATTTATAAATAAATTTATTGTTTTTCACATAACCGTTAACTTAATGTATTATTATTATTATAAACTAAATAAAAAAGGACGAAGAAATCTAAAGATCTAAAATCTAAATTATGTTAATTGCCATAATTATTTTATTACAAAAAATTATAAGGAAAAAAAATATTAAAAATAAACATTAATTATCTAGATCCAATGTATACCCAAATTCATTAGGGTAAACCGTAAAAATTAGATTTTGTTTTTAAAAGGTGTAACTTAACCGTTACTGACGCCTTCCATTAATAGTCATCCACTTAATAATCGGATGGCATCGTAATGGTGAAGAAGATATTAGGATTATTTTTTTAATAAATCAATTGACAAATTTTATATATATATATATAATATATATATATATATATATATATATATCTTGAATTTCGATTGTATGAGGGTCCGAAGAACGCTCGTAGACGTCGTTGAACAATTACCACAAATATTAACTAGAAATACGAGTATATTAGAATGATACATCACCACCACAGTCATTAAGAAAAACACAAACCCGATTGTACATTTAAAGAGTGGAAATCAGATGACACCCAATCTAACCCGAAAATATCCATTGTTGGAAGTGACCTACCAGAGGGTACTTCATCATCAAAAGGGGTATAAAATAAAATGCATGAAAAGTATATAGGGCGTGGTTAAAGCGGTTGGTGATCAACTATTGTGACTGTCGCGGATTATGAGTACGGTGTATTTGTGTGTGTCGATAAGCGAGCGACGCTTACGTAATAATATGGTTACGTTACAATTGGCTACAATTTAACAAAATTTTTGCAACTTTTAGTTTGATATTCTATATACTTTGGAAAACTATCGTAAAAGCATATCAAATAGAATATTACAACGCGATGAAAAATTTGTCGAGAAAAATTATGTAAATCGGAGCACATATGCTATACTCATAATTGTTTACATTTAAACTAAAAAAAAAAAAAAAATATATCAAACAAATAAATTCTTGGCTTCGCTTAAAATCCAAAAATACATGATTATTAGGATTTTTCATCTATTTGGTAACCGCTCGATAGAATTTACTTGTCAGAAATTAAGAAATGTTCATTTGCGTGTTAAAACATTTAATATAACAGATATTTGTATTTAGTTTTTCACAAAGTAATAATATCGGTAAATAAAAGTTTACTTCTAGGTAATATGGAAATGTTTGTTCTTGAAAACATTTATCTAATTTATATAGATATATCCCGATCATATTATATACAATTAAGTAACTATCAATTATCAAAATGTAAATCTGCAACTAACAATATTATTTGTGAACACGAACATCCAGTACAACGAATCGGAGATTCATGTGAAATGATGTTATTCAGAAACCCCATAAAATTATACCCATTTTGTAACATTAAGTATGTTAAGTTTAAATATAATATATGGCACAAAATAGAAAACAGAAATGCGTGGTTATATGTAACAAACAAAGAAAACATTACTTGTAAGAATTTAACCAAAATATTAATGTTAAGTGTAAAAGGCATCGAAATATTTAGTTTGGAGAGTTAATGTGAAGCCAATACTGTTGATGATGAATTTAAATTAGTATTAAAAAGAAAAATAACTTCAATATTATTCAAAAATTGTATTTCGCAATTTGATCTCACGTAAGATTTTGGTATGTTAGGAAATGTATTTAACAAGTAGTTAAATAACTCGTTATTTATGAGAGAAGATTTCAGAAAAAATATAATTTAAATAGATTAACAGATAATTCCAAATCATCAAATGAACTTCGTAGTCACGCTGAAAACTATAATCCCGTAAGAACTGATATGACTTTTAATTATTGGTTGCACATTATTGTAATATTATTAGTCAACAGTACAGGTTTAATTTCATTTTTTATAATATATGTGAAAATTAAGACAATATGTAATAATAAAAAAGGAATTGAATCTAGAACTGATAAAGATATAGAGTTAAGAGATTCTCCTGAAAGCCCATTACCCAGGATAGTATATATAGAATGGGCAATGAATTTTCGTCTAACATGGGGGTTGTTAATAATCCCATGTTTTAATATTAAGACCGTAATATAATAATATATAAAATAAGTGCATAATATAATATTGAAACAATGTAAATGCTTCGTAAACACTATACGACTGTAGTCGCCATCGTTCATTCGGCTCGTCGTAGTCAGTCGAGTTTCGATACGTTTATACAAATGTTATATTTAGATAATGAGTAATAAATAAAATCACTTTTAACCATTCAATTATGACGCACAAAATAAATACTCTTCGATAATAAAAAAGCGTGTATTTTCTTACCCTAAGAGTACCCACTAGCAAATATAATAATTTATACAGGAAAACAAACTATATGGGACATAACATCATTCTGCGTAGATTAATCTACAAATTAAAATCAAATTGTATGACGATTGGATAAGTACTTCCTGAAATTAGACGTTACAAATAAAACTTTCCCAAATTTTCTAATTTTTCTTTTCCTAAAAACTATACTATTACGTATAACATTTAAAAAAAAAATTAGCCAAATCGGTTTAGACATTCTCAAGTGATGCGGTTACTAACGAACAGCATGTCATTTTATTATGTAGAGAATATAAAATCGAAATATTTTTCATATAAGTGGAAATATATACTTACTTGTAACTAAGGTGTTATCAACAAATATAACAAATGTCAGAGTTAATTGAATTAAAAAGCGTTTAACTGGAGACAAAATCATTTTTTTTTTGCTTAGTTAAATCGGATTTGTATAAAACTTATGTTGTAGCTCACAACAACTATTGAACGAATAACAGTAATTACTGGTTGGCATGATTTCTAAAACGTTTTAAATACAAAAATATATTTGTTTAGGTGCAGTGTACATAATATATGCAGGTGTTTTTGTTATTATCTATATATATATATATATAAATATTAAACTATCAAAAAAATGTCTACAAAAAAAATGTTATCATAAATAAAAATTAAATTTAAACATATGAACAGAGGAAATAATATATACAGGTATATGTATATTGTAGTCATATATAATTACAAAATATATTATATTTTGTTCTTTATTATGTTTAATCGACAATAAATTTTTGTTTAAATGCATTTTTTTTTGTTTTTCAAGAATCTTTTTTAAAAAATTGACGAGCTTATTATAGTCTGATTTATGAAATGATAGCCGTGAAGATTGGTATCATGCTCTGACTCCACGTTTTCAACTATTAGACTAGGAATTTGATCGGAAACTAAGTGAAAATTGGAAAATAAGTTATTGGTTTTTTTAGGTTTAGTAGCTACCTAAGCAGCTGATTGAATAAGGGTGGTTAAATTAGTTACTGCTTCATCTATTTCAAAGGCTGACTTTAGTTTGAATTTTAGGTTAATTTGTTGGTTTAAAATATTTTGAAATTGTAAGTGGCAGTCTTATTAAGGATTTGAGTAAAAGTATTTGAGTAAATATATTTAAATAGAATACTTTTTAAATACATTTTAAATAAATATTTTACACAGTATTTAAATATTATATTATAGATATTTGTACTACAAATTACAAATACTTTTATTTAAATACTTTTAAATAAAATTTCTCATAAAAGGTTTAATTTAATACTTCTTATTCAATCCAAAACATTTTAAAATATGTGTTTTTGCGGTGGAATTTCAAGTTGACTATTATGTCTGACAGACGGAGATTTATGTATATGAGAGTATAAAAGTCGATAAATATCGTAACCACGCACTGATGGTAATCGCCTGTGGAAAATGTGTTTAAAAATAGATAATAATAATAACATCGGGACTCGACCAGACACGTTGGTTTTTACGACAACCACGATGTTTGTTTTGTCATATAATTATTATTATTATATTACATTATATTATAAGGCGACGTCCGTTATCGGTTTTTAAATAGTTGGGCCTTTTGATTTTCTCACTGTCACCCTTGCATTTCGCGTTCGTCCGCTGTACATACGTGTTCGCGGTATAAGTGTTACTTTTTTCTGTATAAAATATTTGTTTCTTCGGTTCTGTCTTCTACGTAATAGATCGTCTTTATCAATAACTTGATCAGATAATATTTATATAATATATATATTATTTTCAATTTTGCAATGACTGAGGAAACTGAGGCTGTAATGTTAAAATTACCATGGAATGTCTACAACAAACATTTTAAAATTGTACAGCTGATTGAAGATAAAATAACATATATAAAGTATTATGTAAAATGTTTACATTGTGTTGGTCCAAAAACTTTATGCGCTGATACCAGGTCCACTTCAAAATTGAGAAAACATTTAGCTGTAAGTATACATACTTAAAAGTGTTGTGTCAATTAAAGTAATTTAAAATTATAAATCATGATTTGTTGTATTTCTTAATCTTATTATAAGGCATCTGTATTTTTTTTTAATAATTATGTATCTTATTTATTTTTCGGTAATTTTTTTTTTTTGTGCGGTGGGGTGGGGTGGAGAAGGTATTGTTTAACCAGTCCTCTTTTGTAGGACACTATATTTTTTATTATTTTTCAGAGTAAACATAAAGTAATCATTAATGATATTGGAAATTATGATGGGACTACTGAGAAAAATATTACATTCCAAAAAGATATTGAATCACCAAATAAAAAACCTAAGTTAATGTCTGGACAACTTACAATAAAAGAAAGTTTTGTACCTCAGAAAATATTTGTAAAAAGTAACAAAACTAAAATTACACAGTATAAGTATCTATGTACTTATTTTATTAATTCCATATACTTGTATGTAAAACATTATACTCAAATTAATATAAATTAAATATTTTTTATTTTAGCTAATTTGGATATAATGGTTCAAAAATTAATAATAAACCAATTTTTACCATTTTCCCTGGTAGAAACTGAGAACTTCAAATTATTAATTCAAGAAGATATCCAACGTTAAAATTAGTAAGTCGACCAACATTAATGAAAAGATTTGGTAACAATGTAGTTAAGTTATTGAAAAATATGAAAAAAGAAATGAGTTATATAAAACATATTACAACAACAGCTGATTGTTGGTCTATATTTAAGAGGTGAGTATTTATTTATCTATAAACATATTATACTTAACAATTATATAAATAATCATTCACATCAAATTAATAAAAATTGAATAAATTATTTATGTATATGGTATTTAGGTAATATTCCAATAATAATTTTTTTCAGGTCCTATATTAGTATAACAGGTCATTGGATTAATGTTAATACATTAGAGAGAATATCGTGCTTATTAGCCATAAAACGACTCAAAGAAAAGCACTTTTATGATATTTTAGCCAAATTGATGGAATCAGTATATTTAGCATATGACATTAACAATAAAATTTTATATACGACTACAGATAATGGGTCAAATTTTGTAAAAAGTTTTAAGTAAGTTTAAATAAATTTAATGCACTTTCACCATGTTTGCACTAGATGCTTATAAGTGGCAGTGCAACAAAAAACAGTACCTAGGCCATACATTTTTACCTTTTAGCTTTTATTTTTACTTAGAAAATGTAGTGTAAAAACTTTTAATTTTTTTACATTTTAAAATATACTATTTTTCTCTATGCCTCTAAAAATAGTAAACTCTGAGAATGCAGTGCTTACTTTTCACCTTTCCTTGTTTCAGCACTCTTTACAATAATACACAATTCAATGAAAACATATATTTATAGATTAATTTATTAATTATAGAATTTATGGTAAGAATGATGAGAATTCTTCACCAGAAAATTCCAATATAAACTTACTAGTTGACCAGATTGTTGAATTATCAGATGACGAATCTGAACCAATAAATGAAGAAATCGACTTGGAAAGTGATTTGGCTGAAGAAATAACCATTATACCAATTCTTGATGTTATAAATAAAGATGAAAATAATGATGATTATAATGATATTGAATATGTTTTACCAAAGCACCAACGTTGTGTTGCCCATACACTTAACTTAATAGCTACTAAAGTAAATTTTTATTTATACACGTTACATTAATATTGAATAATATTATAGTAAACAATTTGATTTTTAACTTATTATTATAGGACACTGAAAAGGCACTATACAATTATACTTATAAAAAGCAAAGTCGAGCAACTTTTGCAAAAATAAATTGTAACTTCAACAAGTAAAATCGTTCTAACCAAATAGCTGACACCATTAAAAAAATTTTAGGCGTATATTTGATAACACCTAATGTAACAAGATGGAATTCGTTTTATGGCAGTGTGACATTTCTTCTTAAACAATATAAGTCTAACCCTTCTAAATTTAATTTGATATGTGATGAAATAAAAGTTTTAAGAATTCATAAAAATGATATGGACTTTATGGAAGAATATTGTGAAGCTATGAAACCTTTGGTTATTTCTTTAGATATACTTCAAGTAAAGATTTTTACTCTTAAAAAGTTAGGAAATAAGTAATAGAAATAATAATTAATTCACATGTTAAAATATAATTTAGCGATAAATAAATATTAAATGTTAATCAGGATTGTAAGGTATAGTTTAAAACCTATGCCTATAGAATATTCAATTTGTTTGTGTTAGATATTAAATTTAATACAATTTAACGATTTTATTTTAAATATTATTTTATGATGTATGTTTCTCCCAAGTTAGTTATTTTGAAATAATAGGATTGGTATAAAATATATAAATGTATGCAATTGCAATTTTGAATTGTATTTTTCTTTCTATTAAATATAAAATGGTGCATATGTACCAAGTAAAAAGAAAATAGTTAGAAAAACTATTTAAATTACATTAAATATTATTATTTAATAATATTAGGAATCATATTATCATAACATAATAAAAATAAAAATGTAACATTATTTTATATTAAAATAGTATAATATAATATAATATATAATATAATAAATATAAACTAAAATATAATAAAATAATAATAAATATAATAATAAAATAAATTATAATATACATGTTTTATACTGTACCATATTATTATTATTTTACTTAATTGATATTATATCATACTATTATTTTTATTAGATATATTTTGTTTCAGAGCAAACATACTATGTATTTTGGGTTTTTATTACCCACCATTTCTGAACTTCTGACAAAAGTTGAAAATCTAAAGACCAAAAAAATGAGTTATTGTCAGTCGTTACTTACTGCTTAAACTGATGGAATTTCAAAAAGATTTGGACAAGTTACTAGCGATAAATTTCTCATCATTGCAGCTGTATCACATCCATTTTTAAAACTGCCTGGATTTTAAATGATGAGAAAAAGAACGCATCTGTTTCTCTTTTAAAAGAATCAATCATTTTAGCTCAGTCAAGTGAACCAGAAGAAATTACCTATTTAAATAATTTCAGTAGTGAAGCAGAAGACGGTAATGCTAGTATATCATTCTTTACATGGTCTCAAAAGAAACCTTAACATACTGCTGTGGAAAATGAATTGGGAGAATTTTTGAAAAAATTATTTATTCAATACAATACACCATTGCCATCAAGTGGTCCAGTCGAACGAGTATTTAGCATTGGGGGGGCTGTGTTGTCCAAAAAGAGAGGAAAAATGAGTGATGAAAATTTTGAAAAAACGATGTTGCTCAAATCTAATAAAACATTTTGGTATTATTAATTAATATATTATTAATATAATAATATATATATATGTATATAATGTAATAATATATATATATATTATATATATAATAATATATTATATATTATATTATATATTATATATATTATATATTATATAATATATTATATATATTATATATTATAATAAATAATAATATATTATTATTTATTATTATTACTAACTTTTATAAAATAAAATAAATTTTCTTTGCTTCATACCTTGGTGATTTATTACTTCTTTTTTATATTATAATTGTATATATAAATTGTTTTATTCTTAGGGTTAGGGTTGTTCCTCTTTACCTATACCTGTTTACCATTTTACTTACATATGTCATGTCTAAAACATCAAGATTTAATGAATATGATATACTATAACAAATATTTCCATGTATACTATGAACAATTTTAGCAAAAATAATTATTATTAATTTTAAAAATATCGTAAAACCTAAAGTTTTTATAATAATTTAAATATTTATTATTTTATTAATTTATTACATCAAATAATTGAAAAGTAATTGAGTAGTAGAGAGATTTTAAGATCTATAAAAAAATATAATTTAAATAACAGGACTTGCAACAAAAAACTTAAAACCTCGTTTGAATAAGTATTTGTATTTGTATTTAAATATATACAAAGTATCTGTATTTGTTATTAAATAAATTTTTAAAAAAGTATTTGAAGTACGTCTTAAATACTTTTTATATCAATGTATTTGTATCAGTATTTTAATACAATTTTAAAAGTATTTTTTATAAGACTGGTAAGTGGTCCGTTTAGGAAGAACATAATTTAAGTGATTCTTTACGAGATAACAGGGTCGCGGAGGTAACACAGAGGAGTTGTCAGAATTTAAATCCAAAATATTGTTAATCGAACAGAATAAATTGCTGGGCATTTTTGTAACAAATACGAGGTGTGACAATAAAATAACGAGACTTTTTTAATAAAAGTTATTTATTTTTAAAATTTTACAATTTAATGATTGTTACCTTCAAAGTACCTTCCCACAGCATCAACACACTGTTGAATACGTCGCTGCCATTATTGAAAACAATGTTGCCAATCGCTTTCAGTCAGCCCTTTTAGAAGTTCTGCCGTTTTCATATTTATGTCATCAACCATTTTAAAATAGGTTCCTTTTAATAAACTTTTAATTTTTGGGAATAAGAAGAAGTCACAAGAAGCAAGGTCTGGTGAGTACGGAGGATGTTGAAGTATAGAAATATTTTTTTCAGTTAAAAAACGTTGAATTGAAAATGCACTGTAAGCTGGAGCATTGTCTTGGTGAAGAACCCAGCTATATTTCCACAGATCTGGTCGCTTTTTTCTAACACGTTCTCTTAATTTAATTAATACCTCTTTATAATAATATTGGTTGATAATTTGCCCACTAGGAACCCATTCAATAAAAATTATTCCCTTAATGTCAAAGAAAACAATGAGCATTGCTTTGAATTTCGATTTGCTCATTCGTGCTTTCTTCATTCTTGGGGAAGTTAGTGTCTTCCAATGCACGGATTGCCTTTTAGTTTCAGGATCATATGTAAAAATCCATGTTTTATCACACGTAATATTATTATTTATAAAAAATGGATCATCTTTGATGATTTTTAAGGTGTCAGAACAAATTTCTTTGCGATTGAATTTTTGATCAATAGTCAAATTTTTAGGGACCATTTTAGCACACACTAATTTCATATTTGAATTTTCAACTAAAATTTTACGAACACTTTCTCTATCAATATTTACCATCTCTGCTACATCTCTAACACTTAATCAACGATCTTGCCGAATAATTTTGTCGATTTTGTCAACGTTTTCGTTTGTTGAAGATGTGGTAGGACGTCCAGAACGATCATCGTCTTCGACGTACTCTCTTCCACTGCAAAATCGTTTGTGCCATTCAAAAACGCGTGCTCTTGATAAAACATTCTTCACCATAAACTTCACATAACATACGAAATGATTCCGCGGCAGTTTTTTTTAATTTAACAAGAAATTTAATGTTAACACTTGTTCGATTTTTATATCTAACATTTTTCGGCAGTAAAGTCGAACTCGCACTAATAACAAGGCTACTAACGTATAAGAAAATTAACCGATTTCATCAGTGTTTATAGTACTTTTAGATAAGTGTTTCCTAATCATATTTCAATAATCGTTTTATAGATAACGTTAATAGTTTAGGTTATATTTAGAAAGTCTCGTTATTTTATTGTCACACCTCGTATATCTAAACTTTCGGGTTTTTTCCTAAGATATGATGGCCAATTAGTAGGTTTAGGTGATAAAAATATTTTAAAGTTATTTGTATAAAACAGGGCCACTTTTGTTAGCAAAATAGCCCCAAGAATTAGACTTGGTATTAAAGTCGCTACCAATAATATAAATGTTTTGAATTATATTAAAATAATCAGTAAAAATTGTATTCTGAATAATATGACGGATAGGAGAATAAAAAGCACCTATAGTGATTGGAATATTATTCAATTTGATCATTATAGTGCATCATAGTATGATCATGAATATAAATTGGAAGTGGCTGGAAGTGGCTGAAGATAAAGTGTAGATTTATTTAAAATTGCTACACCGCCATGTGCTATATTATCTGGATAATTCACTTTTAGTAAACTATATCCAGGTATATGAAAATGTGAGTATTTGGTATAATGTATTTCTATAGTGAGCGCAATGTTAATTCGTCTGTGATATAATACGTTTTTATGTTCATTTATATGATTTCTGATGCCATTCGCATTAAACTGCAAAACTAGGAGGGACTTATTTGTAGCTGAGTTAATAATTTTTGAATTTAATAAACAAGAAATTACTTTTGTAAGTAGTGAAATTAAAAGATTAATCTCGTTTAGATTGATAATTGTGTATTAATATCGGGAGTCTGAGGAAGAAAAATACCTATGGTGAGATAGTTGACCGAGAGTGGCCTGAACAGTAGCGCATTGAAGGAAAAGATTCCGGGTCCAGAGCCCCTCCCTCCCACCTATTGGCACGTATAATAATACATTAACATAATAACTGGAAACATGCTATAGAAACATTTAATAAACATGCGAAATTAAATTATCGTCTGAAAAGTGTAGCGGATGCGAACAATTTTTTAAAAACAAAAAATAATCCAAGTGTGTCTATTGTAAATCAATTGTATACAGCACGTAGTAAACAAATCGGAGAAAATCGAAAAAATATCTTGCCTATAATTGAGATCATTATTTTATGCGGTCGTCAAGATTTATCAATTCGAGGACACAGAGATTTTGGTAAAATAAATTTAGAAACAATGCAAACTACAAATTAAGGAAATTTTAGGGAACTTTTGTGTTATAGAGCTCGTGGTGACTCACAACTTAAAACATTTCTTGAAAGTCCGGGTGAACGTAATAAGTATATAAGTCTAACAAGTCAAAATTCTATCATTGATTCGTGTAATTTAGTTATACTTAATAAAGTTGTGACTAGATTAAATAAAGCGAAATGCTTTACTGTCATTGCAGATGAAACAGCCGATATACCAGGATAAAACAAGTATCGCTATGTGCCAAATATGTTGATGTTGAAAAACTTGTTGTCCGAGAAGATTTTCTACAATTTGTATCTACAAATGATTTAACAGGAAAAGGTTTAGCAACTCTCATATTAGAAAATTTAAAGTCATTTGGAGTTGAACTTAAGTATTTACGTTGACAGGGGTATGACGGTGCCGCAGCTATGTCGGCGCAGTTTAATGGTGTTAGGTCTTATATCAGTCAATTATATCCAACGGCAACTTATATTCATTGTACAGCATACAATTTGAACTTGGCGGTGTCAAAATCTTGTTCTATCCAACCAATAAGAAACTGTTTGGGAACAATTGAAAAAACTCGAGATTTTTTTGTGTATCTTAGGCGAAAACATATACTATCACAAGCAATCGAAGAGTTTAATGGGACAATTAATGCTAAGACGTTAAAGTGCCACCAGGTGGATAGAGCGATTTCATTCTATGCATGATTTTATTGAACTTTAAGAATGTATCATTGATTCTTTGGATACAATAAGTAATTGGAATAATAGTGACATTTTTAATCAAGACAATAATTTAAAACATTCAATATTATAAGGAGAATTCATCGCATCACTTTTTGTGTTGTCTAAAGTATTTGCAATTGGATTGCCACTATCCAAACAATTTCAAAGTGTTGACATTGATTTAAGAGAAGCTATGAGTTTAGCTCATGAAACATTGGTTGAATTAAAAAACATTCGAAATAATGTTAACGAATATTTCCTTGATATTTATACCAAGGCAACTAATCTAGCTGAAGAATTAAATTTTTTAATATTATTACCACGAATTTCAGGGAAACAAAAAGACATGAGTAACTATTCAATGAATACACCTG
Organism: Schlechtendalia chinensis; assembly: GCA_019022885.1. NCBI lineage: Eukaryota > Metazoa > Arthropoda > Insecta > Hemiptera > Aphididae > Schlechtendalia > Schlechtendalia chinensis. The sequence goes on from CM032339.1 coordinate 48,044,281, forward strand.
AAGAATATTTTAAAGTATCAATTTTCATACCTTATTTAGATTTATTTATATTTGAACTTGAACATAGATTTATTGAACATCAAGTTATTTTAAAGGGGTTTTAAAACTTATTTTCAAAAACAAGAAATTACGACACAAGACAAAGAGGAGTTTTTCAGGCTGGTTGATTTTTAAAAAGAAGATTTAAATGATAATAATAAAGACATTTTGACATCGGAATTAAAACTTTAGTGACGAAAAATTCTTGGATTGGATCAAAAACCTGAAAATGCTATGGATGCTTTAATGATTTGCAACAATATTTATCTAAACATATTTAAATTGTTACAAATTTTAGCGACACTACCAGTTTCGATATCTTCTGCCGAAAGGTCTTTTCCAACGATGAAGAGAATCAAAACGTATTTAAAGAATACAATTTCAGAGGTAACTAACATATATATGTATATAAATTTATATGCATGTATACCTAATCATTTTTTTAAATTTGTATAGAAAAGATTAAATGGATTGGCAATGCTATCCATTCATCGTACAATTCCAATTGAAGCAGAAGAAATTTTAAACGAACTAGCCAACAATAATAAACGTCATATTAATTTTATTTTTTAAAATATTTACTGTTTATTTCTTAAAAATTTCATTTATTCAATAATATTCTAATTTTCAAAAGTTCCTTCGAACCCCCCCCCCAGAAAAAAATTGTATCTTCACCACTGTATAGTCGTAATTCCTATTCATTTATAAATAATATCAACTGGAGTAACGGGTGAATGTTATGTATAACTACGCAAACTGATAAACTTCCTTTAACTGATAAGTGTGGAACTCTGTTTTTTTCCTTAAGTATTGGACTACAATTCTGTATGAATCTGAATTCGATGTTAGGATTTTCAAGCAGCTTGCAGTTGATTTACAATAAAAGTTATCGACACATATCAGCTCAATTAATCCTGTTTATACACCAGGGAAGTCGTCAGCTCCTCCAACGAAAATCGGAAGGGCGGTTTATTTTATGTGTTGATTGGGTTTGAGATTGTAATCCGTATTTCATCAGTAATTAGCTCATCAGTAGTTTGAGTTGGCATAAGTATTTCAAAACGATATGTTGAAAAGAAAAAAAAATTATTTTTATTCTGAAATATTTGAGGGGATGTTGGAGGATCCGAGATGGAAATATTTGAATAATCCGTTTCTTTTTCACAGCCCATTTATCATTTGATGTGATATCGAGTGATGAAGTTTTAGACATTTCTAAATTTGAATGTGGAAGTGTATTACTTGTTGACCACTTATCTTAATTGTACATTGGATGAATACTCAATTTATAATATAATATTATTGGTGTATACTGGTTTTGAATTTGAGTAAAATACGAAACGTGCAATCAAATCACGAGTCCAAAGATCACGCGTGCGGCAATAGTTTGTAAAGTATGTTTAATTAAAAATATTATACTATACATCAACGTATTTATTAATAATACAACACAGATAATAATTTGTTATATTTCTCAAAATGTGTTAGCGAAAACGATTGGAAGACACTGGGTTCTGACACTGATTGATAATAACTGTGTCAAATGGAAAAAACTACAAAAAATTTAAATCGAATTAGAGTAACTAACATAATAATCCCTATTTTTGTACGTGGTCGTTTTGGTTGCTTGCTAAGTATGTGGTATTTAAAAAGAATTATTGGTAGAGCGTTCACTTTAAAAATACAAGTGTTCATAAAAAATGCTACACCCGAAATAATTATGCCGCACATGCAACAATAGGACACGTGTACAAAAATTTAACAGAAATTAAAAATTTAATAAATACGAACTTATAAATATGATTCTATAATTATACACATGTATTACACAAGAATTATATTTATACGATCGTAATAATGTCAATATAGCTGAAATCGAGTGTAATCAGGCTCAGTCCTAGAAATGATTCACAATACTTCATATAATACAAAATGTATACTTAAGTAAATATTTAGAAAAAATTTAGGAATTTGAATTAATGTCCTCAGGATTTCTTCTTGTTAAACTTGAAATATTTATATTCTGTTTACAATGCTGAGTCACCAAGTTCTCTTTAATTTCCTGGTAGTCTTAGTCATAAAAATATAATAACATTTGGTAAACACTAAATTTGGAAATTAAAAAGTAAGCATACAAACAAATCAATAAAAAAAGGAATAATTAAATCTTAGTTATTCATAGGCTTGTGAATAGATGTAGATTGACCTTAGATCATATAAGCGAATGAAGATGCTAAATAATTTCTACGGCATAAGAACATTGAAAACATATACAATTATTACTTTTAAAACCATACGGAAATGCTTTAATATTTTGCATCGGCCATGCTTTGTGGAATATTTAATGTTAATGATATAGGTAATTGCAATGCAGATATATTATAAATATGTGCTATAATATGAATAGTTAAATGTTGAGTCATATTCGAATAGGTTATATATTCGAATCTATTATTAATATAACATTTCGGATCAGATATGTAAAAGAAACGCAATCAATACTCAGATTTTAATTACAAATATTTAGAAATAGAGCATTTGTTAAAATAATGTAATTCGTACTTTAGTTGGAATTACATTATATACAGAAAAATAATATCTTTTTATAAAAATATAGTTGAAATTCATACTGTTTGTACGTGTATTTTCTACGTATTTTTGCCTGCATATCATATTCGTAAACCTTATGTTTTGGAATTAACGGTATAATAATAATTGTAAGCTTTCAATTTGACTGATGGAAATCGTGTGGTTGATTGAAAATTTCAAAAATTAATTTATATTTTAGAAACGTTAAAACTTAATTTTTTAAAGTTAAAAATCAACAGTAAACCCATTCATTTGATAACACAAACTGATGTTTATTCGTTTTTTATTTAACATATAAAAACTTCAGATTTCATCCTTGCATGGATAACGAGTAATCGAATTTGAATCATTATGATATTTACAGAAATACACTTGACATTTTTGAAATTTTGATATATAGATTAAAATCGACATACTTTTTTATAACATACGTCAATGATGTAATAGGTTATAATATTTGACGAAAATCTACTGTACAAAATTATCAAGTTTCTTTATTATTATTTGAATTTTAAGTACATTCAAATATAATTTTTGATTTTAACCTTGTAAAAACGTCGATCATAAATATCCCTATTTTTGTACGTATACGTTTTCAACGCTGGCTAAATACGTGGCATATAAAAAAATTAATTGGTAAAGCGTTGGCTTTTTTAAATACAAGTGTTCATAAAAAATGATACACGCAAATTAATTATGCCGCACATACAAATATAGAACACGTGTACAATAATATAGCTTAAATTAAAAATAAAATAATTACGAACTTATAAATATGATTCGACATTTGAAAGTATGTATTACTCAAGAATCATATTTATAAAATCTTAATAAATGAATTATTGCTTAAATCGAGTATATTCAGACTCTATACTAGAAAAGATACAGATTAGTTCATATAATACAAAATGTATACCTAAATAAATATTTAGAAAAAATGAACTTAAAAAATGAAATTAGAATATGAACTCATGATTCATTGAGTTTTTCATTGATTAATTACCATTTGATAAAATCAAAACATTTATAATAAATCTTTTTTCAATATATAACAAATGTTTAACTAGTGATGTTACTAACACAAATTTTTGAGGGCGAACCAAACTCGGATCGAACTTCCAATTATATATTCGAATCGAACCGAAAACTATTAAATTTAAATATCAAACCATTTGTTCGTGCGTGCTAATTGATTGAATACGTTTATATGATTATCCTAACAATTGATTTTTGTTACTCAATGTTTTCAACATGACGGAAAAGATGTTGTAACACGTCGTTTTAATCTGAAATCATATAATATAATTCACTCATTATTATATGTATTATATTCTTAAATATTTCTAAATAACAAAATAATGCTGTCGAGCTGAGATTCAACATTGAAAAATGCTGTTTACCTATAAAATAACTGCAATGTGATTAGGAATGTTACTGACATTTATTATTCCGATAGGTGTAGCAGTATCCAAATATTAATAATATTTACGAGTATTTGATAAAATAAATAGTTTTCGTTATGCAACATATGGAATTGTCGATATATTCAAATTTCCTCAGTCATATAATGGTTATAATGCAGTTACAGCTTTTTGTGAAACAAGGATATTCAAGAAATAGATTAATCTCAGTCATATTAATTCGTTTTATATATATCACTTTTATGCTACATTAGCGTACGCCATTCGCTATGCTATCTCCATTACGTGGTAGTAACTAGTACCTTCAGGATCATTATCTGAATTGTATGAGGTAACAAAGAAAAATAAAGTTTTTATTTATCAAATATTGTTTAATCAATAGAAACTCGATGAGATTTAAGGTTTTATTCCACGATGGTTTCTAAAAATGTTTAATAATTAAAATTGTATAGAATATTAAATATTCTGTATAGGATATAAACTGACTTTGAAAACAGATAATTTAAAATGGAGTTAAATTTTTTTTGAATTTTTTCAAATGACACTAATGTAGTACGTACAAACTTATATGTTTATACCTTTTTTTTTTTTGCACGAGCTGCTTATTTACATTTCTTGTAGCTGTTTTCATAAACATATATTTTAAAAACCTAATACTCTAATGCAATAAAGTTGTTCATAATATACGTTTTAGTCGGGTTTTAAATTTTAAACGTACATTCGTACCAAATATAATTTTCGGCTCAAATCGTTTTTTACTAATATCACTTCTTTTTCCTGCATATATATTACGAATAATCATAAAAAAACACAATATTTGAACTTTAAAAACATTTGGTTTAAATACATATAATTGAAATACGTAATAAACGGACCGTTGGAGAAATATAAATTAATATTTTTCTGAGATTTAAAATTTTTTATGGACACATGTTTTTCATATCAAATATTTTAAATGCAAATTCTAGCTTTTGTTATTGACCATATTAAAAACCGATATGAATTCACATATAGAAGATTCAAATCAAATGTCTTCGATTATAAACATTTAGTGGGTATCCACCTGATAAGATAAAAAAAGTATGTTACTGTTAATCTACTTATATTTATGCTTTTTTTATGACAGTGCAATTACCTTGTTCCGGTCAACTGGAATAGTTGATCAGGTACTTACGTTTATTTATTTTACATGAACTGGTTCGAATAACCATGTAGATAATCTGAGTATTGTTTCTTTCGAAACAGCGTCCATCACCAAATTTTATGTTTCATCATCTCATGTGTTATTAACACAGCTCAATTAGTTTAGTTTATAATATAATCATGTTATCTATCTATTTTTATCAATATTTTTCGTGCAATTTTATATAGTATATGTAAGCAGCCGGCCAGTCTGCGTGTGAATTATTAACTGTACATATCTATTATATTTTCTTTTACATTATTATATTAATTTACACATCTGTGTTATATATATTTATTTATTTGATTTTTTTATCAGAATTGTTATTGAGCCAAAAAATAACTATTTTAATACAATTTTCATATTTGAGCATGGACGTCTATATTTTATTAATGTTAGTAATTTTTTCACCAGTTAATATTTTAATTGATGCATTATTTTAATTATTGTCATTCTCTAATTATCATAATATTTAATTTTAATTGTAAATTATAATAAATAAACACAATGAATAAATACAAATGCATGAAATAAATAGGAGGGGTATAATTATGGCAGAATTTAGGGGGACATGATTCTCAGGTCAGGGGACTCCCACAAAGTTCAATAAACCAGGAACCCACAAAAAATAATGTTAGTTTGTCTGCAATGTAACAAGATGCGTCATCGTAATTTTTTAAATATATTTCTCATTCTCTATACTAAAAAAATTAATTAAGGTGGAGAGAAGCGCCTGCAGAGACAACTAGATGATTCTTCATTACAAACATAATATAAATGTTTCAATTTTATTAAATGGTAAATAATTATTGGAGAATTTGACTTGAATCCATATTCCTCAATTTTTTCTAAATATATATTTAAGTATACCTTTATATGTTATACTAATTGTCGAGCTGTAATAATAGTTTAATGTTAAAAGCTCTAAAAAAAAAAGTATACATTTTGTATTGTTTAATCTATTATGTGTCTTTTCTAGAGCTGAATTTGATTAAACTTGATTTAAGCTATATTGTAGTTATTACGATCTTATAATTATAATTCTAGAGTATTACATATGTATAACAGTAGAATCGTATTTATAAGTACGTATTTATTTCTGTTAATTGTTTGTACATGTGTCCTAATGTTGCATGTGTGGCATAATTATTTTGAGTGTAGCATTTTTTATGAACACTTGTATTTAAAAAGTTTTCGGTCTACTAATAAAGTTTTATATATGTCACGTATATAGCGAACGTTGAAAACGCCTACGTACAAAAATAGGTATTCTTATGTGCGACATTATCACAAGGTTAAAAAAAAAGTTATTTTTAGCTGTATTTTAAAATAAAATAATGAGAAAGAAACTTCATATTTTTGTACAGTTGTCCTTACTCAAATTTTACAACATATTACCTTATTGACATAATATTATACAAAAGTATGTCAATTTTTTTCTGGACATCAAAACTTCAAAAATGTCAAGTATAACTTTGTAAATATCATAACTATACAAATTAAAATACTTGTTATCCAAGCAAGGATTAAATCTAAAACAGATTTATTTTTTGTATGTTAAAAAATAAACAAATAAACATCTGTTTGTGTTATCAAATTTATGGTTTTTCTGTTGATTTTTAATTAAAAATTATGTTTAATCATCGCCATATTGTAAATTAATTTTTGAAATTTTCTACCAACCACATGATTTCCATCAATCGAATTACAGCCACTAATATTACTTACCCGTAAAGTCTAAAACATAAAATTTCCGAATATAATATGCAGGCAAATATACGTAGAAACTTCACGTAGAAACAAAATTAATTTCAACAATATTTGTACAAAAAGTTATTATTTTTATGTAGTTTAATAGTTGTGTGTAAAATGTATACCCAACTAAAATACGAATTACATTAACAAATTAACAAATTATCTATCTCTAAATATTTGTTAAAATCTGAGTATTGAATGCTTTCTTTTTATATATATTATCCGAAATGAAATATAACAGATTCCAATATTTAAACTATTTGAATAAAACGCAAAATTTTATTATTTATAAAATACCACATAAGTATAATATATTTGCATTGCAATTACCTAAATTATTAAAACATAATATTCTACAAAGCATGGGCGATGAAAATATTGAAGCATTCTCGTATGTTTTTAAAAATAAGAATTGTTTATGTTTGCAGCATTATTGTGCAGTAGAAATTATTTAGCATCTTCATTCACTTATATGATCTAAGGTCAATCGACATCTATCCACAAACCTATAAATAACTAAGACTTAATTATTCCTTTTCGTATTGATTTGTTTGTGAGCTTACTTATCAATTTCCAAATTTAGTGTTTATCAATTCTTATTAACTTTTATGACTAAGACTACCAGGAAATTAAAGAGAATTAGGTGACTATTCATTGTAAAAAGAATATAAATGTTTCAAGTTCATTAAAGGTAATTAATTAATGAAGAATACCATAAGCATATTAAATGCAACATCGAATATTGACAATTACAACACATTAACCTAATATAATCTAACCCGAATTAACCCTTTCTCAATATTTGCATATATTAGAATACATTTGCATATATTTTAGATATATTTGCATAATCTATTTTTCAGAATGGACGTATCATTTTTCTGATGATTATTCGCGTGACACACCTTCCACCTCTTCCAATAATATCATCAACACGATGTGACCTGACCTTGAATACCGTACCTACACTCTCCTCATGTCAAAATATGCACGTGCATAGTATGTGTATTATACATTCCCATGTACCCTTTTTTCTATTATTTGAAAAAGGTTCTTATATAAATCATAATTGACATGATGCCGGCTCGGCAGGTCCGCATATATAATACTTGTTATTATGGTAAACTATTGTTCTTTATTATATAAAAGGACTGTGTGAATAATAAATGACCTGATGTGCAACATTTACTCCCATTCGTTTACGTATATTATACATATACATTAAACGCAAATTGTGTGGTACTTGATAATACGCTCGACACTGTAATCCTGTACAGAACTGTACAGACCTGCATGAGTTTTGTCGATCATTGTACCCCTCTTATATAATATTTAAATATCGTTCATATTAATACATTATATTAACCAGACTATTCCGCCGTGGATAGTCGTCACGCGCGTACGTGCTCCGTAATGAGATATAATATATTTCTTTCTCTCCGTGCTCAAATTTTCGACTGTCAACTCGTTTCGCATACCAAAATATTCATCTAAGCACCGTCGATCCGTGCATACTACTCTCAGTTTCCGGGAGGCCCAGTCCTCCAAGGAAAACAGACGATCAGGGAATTTTTAATTAACTGGTAAGCAATCACACCACATAATACAGTCACAACGTTACATAACACTGCGCCCAGCGCGGCGCTCTCCGCGGACTACCTTATCTCCCGTCCCACTCACGGCGAAGTAAAAATATAGATACAAACAACTAATTAACCACATTAATTAAACTACGTAAACCCACATTTACGTCTTGCATTTATAATCATTTTATAATTATGAGTAACCAACCAAATAAAACTATTCCTAAAATAAAAATAAAAAATAATACGATAGTACCGGCCTTCTTAGACGAAGATGGTTTCCGCTCTCCCAGAACATCTCGGGGAAATAAAAACAACACTCCGACCCAAACTCAAACTTTTTCTACTCCAAATCGATTTACCGCTTTCAAAACCCAAGCATTTTTAACTTTAACACAGACAGCATATAAGAAATCGAAACAGTCACTCAAAATCATAATGAATCCACAAACATGGACACGTCTAAAGTACCGTCCAAAAAAGATCAGATACCTCCAATCTTCATTGCCAATCAAAAACTCGACTACAACCAATTATGCAAATCACTCATCAATCTATTCGGAGAAAACGGTTTTCATTGCAAATCCACTCAAAAACACACCAAAGTCCAAGCCAACACCTCTGATGGCTATCGTCAAATAATTCATTTTTTGACCGCCCAAAAAAATGCACAATTTCATACCTACCAACCACAAAGTGAAAAACCTTTCAGAGTAGTACTACGTAACCTCCACCCATCTACATCATGTGAAGAAATAAAATCCGCCTTGGAAAAATTAAACCTTTCAATATTGCAAGTAGTTAACATAAAACAGCGCCTAACAAAGATAGCTCTCCCTCTCTTCTTTGTAGACCTGACTAAAGACGAAAACTGCAAAACAATTTTCGACATCACATCCATTCTCCATACAAAAATAAAGGTCGAAGAACCACATAAACGCCGTGAGTTCGTACAATGCCAGAAATGTCAAGACTACGGCCACACTCGTTCTTACTGCAACTACAACTCACGCTGCGTTCGATGCGGTAAAAATCACGAATCATCCTCCTGCGTCAAGCCGAATGACGTCCCTCCCACCTGTGCATTCTGCCAAGAAAACCACCCTGCCAACTATAGAGGATGCAAAATACACAAGCAACTTCAAGAATCCGTAAACCAACTTTAAAATTCTCCCCCCGAATTGTAATCCCATCTACGGACCAAACTAACCCACTGGCGACCTCTCTGGCCCCCCACCCCAATCATGCCCAACCCCAAACTTCCTACGCTCAAATCACTTCAGGAACTAAACCAAATCCCACACCTACCCCCGACCAATCACCAGACATCACTTCAGCTCTTGATAACTTTATTGCTGAATTTAAATCAATACTAAACCCACTCTTATCCCTTCTTACAACCGTTATCACACAACTACTTAAAAACAATAATGATAAATAATACTACCAGCAACTCACTCATTTTTCTCCTATGGAATTGCAACGGCATTTTAAACCACGTAAACGAATTAACAGCTATATTACACAATAAGAGAATCGACATAGCTCTCATATCGGAATCCCACCTCACAGACCGTGCTAGGATAAATATCCCCGGTTACCATCTGATAACATCGAACCACCCAGACGGTTCCGCACACGCCGGATCCGCAATTCTAATCCGTACACACCTTCAATTTTATCCTCTACCCAACTACAACAAAGACTATATACAAGCATATGCAATATCTCTGATCCTAAATCACGTCCGTCTCACGATAGCTGCCGCGTATTGTCCACCTAAACATAACATCACAATAGATCAATTTAAACTCTTCTTCAAACAGCGTTCTTATACGCGTTATAGGTCGTTTCCGGCCGCGTGATCTCGTTGCCCAAATGCTGGAGAGTCCCGGCCAAATGGGAAGCGGTTGCTCACTTCGCTTCGACCGTGATGGGTCTGATGGAGGAAGCGGAGCGGGAGAGGCAGTCCCTGCAGGGGATTGCTCCATCGCGTGGTTGGAGGAGAAGGAGGGCGGCGGCTGGTCGCCCACTTGATATTTAAACTGTGAGGGGAGGAGCAGTAAGCATTCGCTTTATCGCTCCTCCCTGCTAATATTGTATTATTTTGTGAGGGGTGGCTTGGCCGGGGATTGTCCGGTCAACCACCCCAACGGAAAATTGTATTTATTTTTTGAAAATAAATGATGGCGACCCACTGCCCCAAGCACTGCTGCACAGGCATTCAGGGCAGTGGGTGTATTGCCGATTTAAAAAAAAAAAAAAAGAAAAAAAGGTTAGTTAACAAACTAAAATTTGCTAATTATATATAACCGTGAATTCCACAACCTAAATTCTACGAAGATGATATGCTGGCAAACAAATGTAGAAACTACATGTACAAAAAAAAATAACTTCAAAAATACTTGTACAAAAAGATATAAATTCTTGAAGATTAATTGTTCTTTGTAAAATTTAAATCCACCGCGTAGATTACGAATTACATTCTTTTAACAAATTCTCTATCTCTTAATAACTGTAAAATTAAAATCTGAGTATTGAATGCATTTATATTTTATATCTGGTCCAAAATGAATTATTAATAACAGATTCCTATATATATCCTAGTCACAAAAGACTCAAAATTTCAATATCTATACAATACCACATAGTTAAACTATATATACACAGCAATTACCTATATCATTAGCTTATAGTATTTCATAAAGCATAGTTGATGCAAAATATTGACGGATTTCCGGATGTTTAAAAAAAAAAAAAATTGTATATATTTGCAGTGTTCATATGCAGTATTAATTCTTTAGCAACTTCATTCGCTTAGATGATCTAAGATAAATTGACTTTTATTCGCAAGCCTATGAATAACTAAGATTTAATTATTCCCTTTCGTATTGATTTGTTTGAAAGCTCACTTTGTAATTCCAAATTTAACGTTTATCAAATGTTTATATTTGTTTTTGCTAGGATAAGTCGGAAATTTACAGTGAATTAGGTGGTTCTTCAATCTAAACAGAAGATAAATGTTTCGATTTCATCAAATGGTAATTAATTATCAGGGAATTTCGTAAAACTTGAATCAATATTCCTCAATTTTTTCTAAATATTTACTTAAGTATACATTTTGTATTGTCTAACCTGTTCCGTGTCTTTTATAGAATTGAATTTGAATAATTTAGGTTTAAGCTATATTTATGTTATTCCGATCTTATAAATATAATTCTTTAGTATCGCATATATGTTACTGTAAATTCATATTTATAAGTACGTATTTATTTCATTTTTGATTTCTGTTAATTGTTTTTACATGTGTCCTAATGTTGCATGTGCGGCATAATTATTTTGAGTGTAGCATTTTTTATGAACACTTGTTTTTAATAAGTTTTCGGTCTAATAATAAAATTTTATGTATGTCACGTACTTAACGAGCGTTGAAAACACCTACGTACAATAATAGGAATTTTTATGTGCGACATTATTACAAGGTTAAAAAAAAAAGTTATTTTTAGATGTATTTTAAAATAAAATAATGAGAAAGAAACTTGATATTTTTGTACAGTTGTTCTTAGTCGAATTTTATAAAATATTACCTTATTGACATAATATTATACAAAAGTATGACAATTTTTTTCTGGACATCAAAATTTCGAAAATGTCAAGTGTATTTCTGTAAATATCATAACGATTGAAATTCGATTACTTGTTATCCATGTAAGGATTAAATCTAAATCTAATATAGTTTTCATATGTTAAAAAAAAATCCAATAAATATCTGTTTGTGTTATCAAATTTATGGTTTAACTGTCGAGATTTTTCATTTAAAAATTTATGATTAATCGTTGCCAAATTGTAAATTAATTTTTGAAATTTTCTACCAAACACACATCTCCATCAATCGAAATAAAACTTGCTAATTCTATATAATCGTGAATTCCAAAACCTAAAATCTACGAAGATGATATGCTGGCAAACAAATTGACACAGCTCGTGTATGTGTAAACGAATCATTCACACCATAGAGCCGATAATCATCAACTGTCCATCCCTTTCCGCATGAATCGCTGACGAAAATACTTTAACGCCGTAAATACATTAAGCGCGATCACAAAGTGTTTTCGCCGCCGGTACGTCGACGTAATAGATAGCGAAATACTCCTATTTATAATAATACGATTTTGCAATTAAGTAATTAAACAGCGGCTATTGATTGCCCGCAAATTGTATTTGAGTATTATAAATAGGAGTATTAGGTTAATTAAAAATACGATGACTTACGAACAACGACAATCTCAATATGTCGAATCGATATATTCGAGTAGTACGTTCGTAGCCGTATAACTGAGAACACTTTCATTGTCGGGTAACAAAAGTGTATTTCAAACTCAACATCGGGAAACAATATTTTAGTTGTGAACAATATAATATCATTACATAAACATACTGTCGTTGTATTCATTCGCGTCAATTAACGGTTTTGCTCCCACCACTATCAACCGTCACAAATTGGCTCCCCGCTGAGTAATTAGTCCCATTCTTGCGTGATTCCAGGTAAAAATTAAAAAAAAAAAAAATTATTTTACTACTTGGCCGCTGCATATTGAGTTTTGAATACATACGGTTGGATATATTATTAAATACTAATTGTAGGCTGAAATATTGTTTTATTTGGTTCAGTTATAATTACGCCGAGTGGTCGCACGCTATATTTAGATATACATATCGGCATAATTATCGCCAAATTTATAGCGCGTCGGTCGAGGTCATTGACCAACCATTACGATTATTCGATAATTGCGTTATTTTGGTGACTGTTGTTTACACCGAGATACACGTCAATTGCCTGTGTTTATAATCGCAGTATATTCGTATTATACAAAATGAATAAATTAAATCAAATGACGTTGACCGAAATTAGGAGGGAATGTGCGTTTCGCGGTTTACCCATATCAGCTACCCGTAATGATTTGTAATGTGTATTGGAGACGGTTATTCGGGCGGAAAGAAATAATCCATCCACATGTCTGCTATCACTCCGACAACCGATTGTCGTTACGCCAACGATTGAAAATCAATCGGCAGTGATAGACCCGGAATCGGAACAGGCAGACATTGAGAACAATGGTCAGTGTTGTGCATTATCTAGATAAATTTATCTAGATAACTTATCTAGATAAAGAAATTGTTTATTTTTATCTTATCTAGATTAAAGTAACTTTGATCATCTTTTATCTTATCTAGATAAAAAAAATAGTTATCTGCGGTAAATTATCTAGATAATTGTTCTGGTAAAAATTTTTTTTTTTTAGTTTAACTTCTATTATATTTGTAATTTGATGTACATAATGTATATATTTGACATCAGGCGTACAACTGAAAATGTAAATATATAAACCGTATAAAAACATGTTTGGAAATAATAATAACTATTATTATAATAATTTACAAGGAACTGATTCACGATAACGAAAATGTTTTCAATTATAAATTGTGATTAAAAACAATTTTTATTACCGTCTATAATATACAACATAATAAAACACAAACATCCCGTCATAATACGAATAATCTGGGAAAACCTGTGTAAAGTCTATGTACCATAGTCTATTTAAATATATAACACCAATTAGTATTGTATAATAGTCTAATTATATTTTTGAAAATCCATTCGATTAAGACATGTGATATGGTCAGTTGTTGAATTATATATGAGATACCCACTATAATGCGCATTAGGCATTTATCGTCTGTTCTGTAAGGTAGATTTCACTTTTGGTTTCTTGAAGCGTTTTAAGATAGACAAATTTATTTCTCTTAAAAGGAACCACGATGATGGTGAAGACAATATAAATGTGTGTGTACCTAAGTCGTCAGTTGAGTCATCACCTACAACTGATAATAAAATGCAAAATTATTTATTGGATGGGAAATATTTCAAGATCAATTCGGTCAATGGTATAAAAATGAATGTTACTTGTCAAAACTGTTCAAAGCAAATCATAGCTTATTCAAATTCGACTGGAAACTTATTAAGTTACCATAAAGTAAGTAAATTGTATTGTTTTATTATGGTTTATTTGTAATAATTTGGTCTTGAGATATTATTTAAGTAATTTTTTTTTTATTACAATGTTGTACCAAATAAAAAATAATTGTATAAAAACGAAACCATAAAAAAATTATTAATAATATATATTACTAGGGCTAGGAAAATGATGCATTAAAAACCTACAATACATGCATTAAAAATTAATCAATAATATTACAAAAAATTATTTTAAATCATGAAAATGTTACAAAAAAATGACAAAAATATAAATATTTAGCTAAAAAGAATTATAATTGTGAAAAATTATTACGTTTTTAAATATTCAAAAACTTAACACTTAAGAAACTTTGATAAAATTTAATATTTATATGAAATAAATTAAAAGTTGTTATATTATATGTATATAAATACTTAATATTAATAAACATAATTAATTTTCTTTTTCAAACTAAAATTGTTGTGCCTAAAATAATCTCATATATATATAGAATTAATTTTTTTTTATCAATACCTATTAGTAAATAGATATTAGGTAAGTTGAAAAAAAAATATTAAATTTAATTTAATAAGACCTTCATTAAAAATACACAAATAAAAATATTTTCATCTAAAGGTTAGTCTTTTATTAACAACATTTTTAACTAATAAAATTATTTAGAAAAATAATAGTGAAAATATAATAATATTACAACATTTTTATTACATGAATTTAGTGTACGAGATTTAAGATGAAATTGTAAAGTAGGATAACAATAAAATACAGATATTTGTGAAATTCATAAAATTAAAATATATATATATAAGAAACAAATACATTCAATGGATCATCATCATCATCATCTAAAGGCCTTGCCTTGTCGTGATAGCCATAAGTCTCTGTCATTTGCCATATTTTTCAATTTTGAATATGTTGTGACCTCCATGAGACGTTTGAGGTCCTGGAAATATGATGTTCTTGGGCGTCCTCTAGATCTTTTCCCCAAGATCTTTCCTTCGAAGATATTTTTCATAAATGTGTTATGTCTAAATAGGTGCCCTATTAATTTCATTTTCCTTTTTAATATGTGTTTTATTATATTTCTTTCTTCGTTTACATCTTTTAACACTTGCTCATTTGTTTTCCTTTCGACCCATGATGTTCTGTTCATTTTTCTCCAAATCCACATTTCCATTGCTTTTAAGCGGTCCTTTTCATTTTTCCTGATAGTTCAAGTTTCACATCCATATAGTAACACACTCCACACAAATGTTTTAATAAATTTTTTCTTCGTTTCGATGTTAAGGTGTTTGCTAGTTAATAGACTGTTTTTCTTTATGAATGTTTGTTTGGCTAAAATTTTTTTTTTTTTTTTTTATGTCAATAGTGGATGTATTATTGTATGTTATTATACTTCCCAGATAGGAGAACTGTTCGACTTCTTGGATTACAGTGTCGTTTAATTTTATAACTGGGTTAGTATATATCTGATCTCTTCGGGCTGTCATTGTTTTTGTTTTGGTAGCGTTTATTTTCATATAAAATTTATCCATAACCCTTGATAATGTGTTAAGCATGAGATTCATGTTGTCTTC
The DNA here is from genome assembly GCA_019022885.1 of Schlechtendalia chinensis. Lineage (NCBI taxonomy): Eukaryota > Metazoa > Arthropoda > Insecta > Hemiptera > Aphididae > Schlechtendalia > Schlechtendalia chinensis. Next base: position 48,060,466 of record CM032339.1, read on the forward strand.
ACTTTCTGCCACCAGTGCAATGTCGTCTGCAAATCTTATACTGTGTACCTCTTCTCCGCTTATTCTTACGCCATTGGATACCTCTTTCATTTCTTCTATGGCTTCTTCCATGAATAGATTGAACAAATAAGGCGACAAGGGACAGCCTTGTCTCACACCTTTTCTTATCCTAGCTTCTTTTATGGTTCCGTTTATGTCTATCAGTGTTGCTTGATCCTTGTATAATCTCAGGATAATCCTTCTGTCCTTCCAATCAATTCCTCTTCTTTTTAATGTACCAAACAACAAGAACCAATCTACTTTGTCAAAGGCCTTTTCTAAATCTATAAATGTTATATATGTTGGAAGATTCACGTCCAACCTTCTTTCTATTATTAGTCTCAGGGCCAGGATCGCTTCCCTAGTTCCTCTCTATCTCCTGAACCCAAATTGCTCTTTCCCAAGCTGATCTTCTATTTTTCCTTTTAGCCTATTTTTAATGATGTTAAGAAGTATTTTCGAGGCGTGTGATAATAGTGTAATTGTTCTATAATTAGTACAGTTGGTTGTGTTTCCTTTCTTTGGTATTGTTATTGACTTACTCTTTATAAAATCCTTTGGCAACTTCCCTGTTTCGTAGCACTCATTAATAATCTTAAATAACAGTGATTTGGTATGTTCATCCAAATTCTTCAATATTTCCGCAGGTATGTCATCTTTACCAGTTGCTTTTTTTTCGGTTAGTGTGGTCAGTGCACAATCAAACTCAGTTCTTATCAGAGAAGGTCCTTTGCAATCAGGATTAACTTCTTCTTCATGTTCTAAATAATTCAATTCCTCAATAATTTCTTCCCCTTCATATAGCTCTTCTAAATATTCTTTCCATCGTCCGGCTACCTTTTCATTTTCAAATAGTAAGTTCCCATATTTGTCACTGACAATATTACTTTTTGTCCTGGGTTTATATTCTAGGCTTCTTACTCTATTATATGCTCTATCTGTGTTATTTTTTTTCAACAAGTACTCAATTTCTTTGCAATTTTCACGTAACCATAGGTCCTTTGCTTCACGGCATTGGTTTGTGATTTCATTCTTAATTCTTTTGTACTCGACATAATCTACTGTCCTTAGTAAATTTCTCTGTTTGATTAGTTCCAGTATCTTCTGGGTCATCCATGGCTTTCTGGGCTCAAAAATGTTTTTGCCAAGAATTTTTTCGCAAGTTGCGTTAATATCACTTTTCATTTTCTCCCAGGTTATTGATTCCTTTTTCCTATTTAATTCTCCTAGGGTTGATTGAAAAGCTGCTGCTATTCTTTCGTTTCTGAGTTTTTCTAGACACCAATTCTTTTTTCTGACTAGTACTCTTTTCTTAAATCTAATATTGCACTTTGCTTTGACTAGAATGTGGTCACTGTCTATTTGGTTTCCAGGGTATGAATGACTAGATCGTATTTGGTTCCTATACTTCTTCTTAACTAGAATATAATCAATCTGGTGTCTGCTCTTATCTCCAGGGGTCTTCCACGTATACCTTCTTCTCTTCGGAACTTCATACATCGTATTAGTGATTATCATTTCAAACTGTTCACAGAACTCTATCATCTTTTCTCCTCTCTCGTTTGTGTTTCCCAATCCAAACTTACCGACACACTCATGCCCTGTCATTTGACTCCCGACTGAAGCATTGAAATCCCCCATCACAAATACATTTGATTTATTATCGGTTATTCTTAACAATTCTTCAAGTCGTTGATACATGATTTCGATTTCCTATTCCTCACAGCTTGTTGTTGGGAAATACACTTGTATAATGTACATATCTGTGGGTTGGGCTTTTAGCTTAATCATAATGATTCTTTCATTCACATGGAAAGTGTTGAGGACATTATTTTTCCATTTACCTCTCAGAATAATCGCTACGCTTTTACTGCCTCTCTTCTCACCCCCACTATGAATTATTCTCAATTCATTCTTGGTGTAATCACCGTTTCCTGGCCATCTTGTCTCAGAGATGCCTAAAATATCTAGTTCTCCATTTATCATTTGTTGTGAAATTTCTTCAATTTTACTAGGCTTGAGCATTGTCCTTACATTCCATGTACCAATATTAAATTTGCAATTGTCATTGTTGTTGTTGTCCCAAGGATTATGAATTAAGGATTATTCAATGGATATATTAATCTTAAAGACGTGTTTGGATTTTGCGAGGATTATAAACGTATTTTAATCAACTGTATTTAGCAACGTACTATGAACAGATCGTCGTTGAATATTAACGCCATAAAATTAATTAAAACCGATAATACAATTGAGACGGATATAGCAAAACTAAAAGGCGTTAAAGTAAATATTTCTAATATATTTTGGGGAATGTCCATGATTAAAGTTTGTGATAAAGAAAAAATACACTTTTAAAAGTGATAACAGTCATAAACCTTTACGTGCGAGTTTAGAAGATGGGAACTTTGTGAATACCCGATTTTACCACAAAATACTATGCACATAGTCATGTCATATTTTGATTTTTGTAAAATAAAAAATTTGAAGGTTTATTTAAATTCAGATGTATTCCCCTACGAAGATTTTCAATGCGATTTTACAAAGAATAAAATAGCTACATTAAACAGAGCTTATGCTGAGTTTTAAAAATCATATTATGGTAATGATAATGTAACACATTCATTGAACCGAACCAATTTCAAAAATCATGCGCCGTATATTATAGTAGTCGATATGAGCAGAGAGAATGATAACGTCAAGACGTCGATCGTAGACCTAAGAACTGAATTTGAGGCTAACGAAACGTTTGCAGAATTCACATTAGCATATCGATTGGCGTTTGATCATACACGATCAAATTATATCTTACAATCCCTTCAATGGGGAAATAAGAATTTTGTAAATAAGTATTGTATAAATTATTATTATGAAATAAAATAATTTTTTTTCTTTAATAAATGTGCGTATTTTTAATTTTAACCATATAAAATATTAATAATAAATTATACATGATTTGTATTATTTAAATTCCATAAATAATTCACGTGCTGTTTTACAACGAATAGGATAGTCTCCACTACGATATTTTTTCGGTGATGGTGTGGTTGATCCATGTGTTAAATTGAATTTTGACAGCCCGTCGTTCACGTCAATCGCCTAAAAATATTCAATTTATTAATGTTTGATATCGGATAAAAATCAGTTGTATATTTACCATTTTTAAATCGTTTACTTTTGGTGTCGATAATAACGGTGAAATACATAATTTGGTTTCATCATTATCTTCAGGAGACTAAAAAGAAAAATAACATTATGTAATATTTATATTTGCCACAGCTGTATTTATAACTGCATCTGATATAAAATTGTTTTGCTTATATAATAGCTTGTAATATCTTCAAGATATGTTGAAGGTGGTCAAAAAATGTAGGCCCGTCGTTTGCGTTACATAGCCAGAGAAAAAATTTTTCAAAGCGAAAAACAATTTTTTTATTTACATGTTTAATTAATCTATATAACCTTAGAAATTTTAGATTACTCCAATCGTTCAAGTAATCGTAAAGATAATTTTTCGACTGCAAATAATTTGATCTAATTGATAAAACTTGTCTCATTCCGGGAAAAAAATACGACGACTTCTTCATCGAATATATTATTAATATACGACATCATTTCTTTAATGTTCAACACTTCTTCGAAATCTCTAACAGCTAGCATGTTTACTACTTGTTCAAATTAATTCAGTAGATTTGGTCTTACGATTATAGTTTTTCTTAAGACAGACTCAAATATTGAACGTTCCAAATTTTGAAATTTATTATACTCGTGAGTTAAAAACCAGCACAATTTCACCACGGTAGACTATTTTTGAGAGTGTGATAAATTTGTCGTTCAAGCAAATACTTTATTTTTTCATTTATAGCGGATCGAGAATAAACGATAAAATATTCTCCATGAGTGTATACATTCGTTTTAAGAAATCTGGATATAAACTGATGTGCCTTGATGACGTTATAATATACATTTTAACACTGAAATTATCAGTCGAATCAAATCCAATAATTAAAAACTAACGTCCGGCAAAGTCAAGGTTAAATGATGTAGTTTCAAGTAGATTTGTTAGCGGTGAAGGCGAGATATTTTTGTATGTTTTTCTCTCGCAGATCACTGATTTTTTTTCCAATAAATCAGCCATATTATAATAGACACTTTATATGAAAGTATGCTGATACTTTAACTTTAACACTTTAACGAACTAACAAATTTAAACACTTTTAACTGAGGCGCACAAATTTAGTTATTTGTGCTACGACTGCTAGAGCACTACTGATCTTAGTTTGGTTAATATTTTTTTTTTTTTTATTTATACAATTTATACAAATATAGTATAATAAGCATAATGGATAACATAGTAATAAAAAACAAAATTTAACAGAAGGGCTTGAGTGAAGAAGCCGCCCACTGGCGACACTCCGGCTTTTTTATTTTTTTTGTAAGTGGGAGGGTTAGTCAAGGAGTTGGTCGCGGCACCATTTCCTTTTTGATCTTTTTGGGGGGTTATCAGGCATTGGGTTGTAAAGATTTTTTGCAAGAATGTTTGGATGATCATGAAGTGAATTGTGGTAGCGTTTGTAGAGTTTAGAGGCGGTTTCTGATACTGTTAGTAGTTTAAAGTCAGTGTTTAGAGTGTGGTTCGAGACATAGAAAGACACTTTTGTAATTAAACGTAGAGTTTTGTTTTGGACAACTTGAATTTTTTTAATGTTGGATTTTTTTGCCGAACCCCAAATTTGGGCACCGTACGTCCAAATAGGTTTTAGTAGGCATTTGTACAGCGTTAGCTTGGTACTGATTGAAAGTTTGGATTTAGAGTTTAAAAAATAGTTAAGGAAACGAAGGCGAGAGTTTAGCTTAATTTTGGTAGTGTGGATATGGTGATTCCACGTTAATCTTTTGTCAAAGTTAACACCTAGGTATTTTGTGGTAAGTGAAGTGGGAATTTGGATGTTGTTGAAAGTAATTTGAGGACACATGCCTTGTTTTAGTGTAAAAGTTATGTGGCAAGATTTGGATTCATTAATTTTTACTTTCCAGTTTTTACACCAGATTTCAATTTGAGTGAGGTGGGATTGAAGCATGTTTGATGCTATGAAAGGATTTTCATGGGATGAAATAATTGCTTTATCGTCAGCATATTTTGCGACAAATGTATTAGTGGAAGTAGGTTGGTCCGCAATAAATATGTTGAATAGTAGAGGAGCTGCAATTGCACCTTGGGGGACTCCAGCTTGAATTTCGAAGCAGTCAGATAAAAGAGAGCGGTATCGTACAGCGAACTGGCGCTCGTGAAGGTAGGATTTGAAAAACAGGTAGAACGTATGCGGTAAGATTTTTTTTATTTTATAGAGGAGACCATCATGCCACACTCAGTCGAAGGCCTGAGCGACATCAAGGAAAGCTGCGGTGCAATATTGTTTTTTCTCTAATGCTGATGCGATTGAGTCTGTGATTCTGTTTATTTGGTGGATTGTGGAGTGCCGATTGCGGAAACCAAATTGTGTGTTAGGAATAATTTCGGAGTTATTAAGAAAAGGATTTATTCTTTTGAGCACTAATTTTTCGAGGACTTTCGAGAAAAAAGGAAGGAGACTAATAGGTCTATACGACAAGGGAGATTCAGGAGGTTTGCCGGGTTTGGGAATTAATATTATAATAGAGGATTTCCATTGAAGCGGAAAATAGGTAAGGCGTAGTGTTGCATTGAAGATATAAGTGAGGAGTATTATAGTCTTTTTGGAGAGGTTTTTGGCGATTTTATATGTTATGAGATCAGAAGCAGGAGCTTGGCCCATGAATTATCCCGTTTTTTGAGGGGGGAGTATGAGGGTTTGTCTTTTAGGGCTTTTTTGGTTGCTCTCCATAGCGAGCCATCTTGTGATGTCCCTTATAGGATAAATAGTTATATAATTATAAGATAAATAGTTGGAGAACGATTCGTTTCTAAGCTTTATGAGTAGTCTTTTTAGGTGTGCAGAGAGGGTGTTCATGCGTCTTTTATCCGAAGGGTAATTGATAGTTTGCCATACGGCTCTTGCGCGACGTTTCTCATTGATTAGAGAGCGTATGTGGGTAGGAAGATTTAAAGAGAATGGAGGTATGGGTTTGGTAGGCGGAGTTGAGTTTTTTGTGGCTGATTGTATTGAGCTGGTTAAGTTAGAAATGGCGATTTCGATATCATTTGGGGTTTTTAGTTTTATGTTTAGATTGGTCTCATTTGTGAGTAGATTTTGAAATTTGTTCCAGTCTGTGTTTTTGTGTGTAAGTGATGGGTGAGCTTCTATGATTGGTGGTGAAGAATCAATAGTGAGGCGTACAACTGAGTGGTCCGAGTACAAGGAGTTGAAGTTTTCAATGTGATGAAAGAGGTTGTTAGGGGCTTCAGATATGAAGATATCAAGGATGTCGGGACGTTTTCTTGGGGATGTAGGCCAATATGTTGGATCGGGTGGAGAGTGAATTTGGCATTGTTCAGATTTGACGATACGAAGGAGAATATTACCTCGTGGCAGCCCCAGTGAGGGTGTTTGGCATTAATATCTCCGCCGACGATGAATTTGTGGCCTAGCTGTTTGAAGAAGAGTTTAAATTGATCTATTGTGATGTTATGTTTAGGTGGACAATACGCGGCAGCTATCGTGAGACGGACGTGATTTAGGATCAGAGATATTGCATATGCTTGTATATAGTCTTTGTTGTAGTTGGGTAGAGGATAAAATTGAAGGTGTGTACGGATTAGAATTGCGGATCCGGCGTGTGCGGAACCGTCTGGGTGGTTCGATGTTATCAGATGGTAACCGGGGATATTTATCCTAGCACGGTCTGTGAGGTGGGATTCCGATATGAGAGCTATGTCGATTCTCTTATTGTGTAATGTAGCTGTTAATTCGTTTACGTGGTTTAAAATGCCGTTGCAATTCCATAGGAGAACAATGAGTGAGTTGCTGGTATTATTATTTATCATTATTGTTTTTAAGTAGTTGTGTGATAACGGTTGTAAGAAGGGATAAGAGTGGGTTTAGTATTGATTTAAATTCAGCAATAAAGTTATCAAGAGCTGAAGTGATGTCTGGTGATTGGTCAGGGGTAGGTGTGGGATTTGGTTTAGTTCCTGAAGTGATTTGAGCGTAGGAAGTTTGGGGTTGGGCATGATTGGGGTGGGGGGCCAGAGAGGTCGCCAGTGGGTTAGTTTGGTCCGTAGATGGGATTACAATTCGGGGGGGAAAATTTTAAAGTTGGTTTACGGATTCTTGAAGTTGCTTGTGTATTTTGCATCCTCTATAGTTGGCAGGGTGGTTTTCTTGGCAGAGTGCACAGGTGGGAGGGACGTCATTCAGCTTGTCGCAGGAGGATGATTCGTGATTTTTACCGCATCGAACGCAGCGTGAGTTGTAGTTGCAGTAAGAACGAGTGTGGCCGTAGTCTTGACATTTCTGGCATTGTACGAACTCACGGCGTTTATGTGGTTCTTCGACCTTTATTTTTGTATGCAGAATGGATGTGATGTCGAAAATTGTTTTGCAGTTTTCGTCTTTAGTCAGGTCTACAAAGAGAGGGAGCTATCTTTGATAGGCGCTGTTTTATGTTAACTACTTGCAATATTGAAAGGTTTAATTTTTCCAAGGCGGATTTTATTTCTTCACATGATGTAGATGGGTGGAGGTTACGTAGTACTACTCTGAAAGGTTTTTCACTTTGTGGTTGGTAGGTATGAAATTGTGCATTTTTTTGGGCGGTCAAAAAATGAATTATTTGACGATAGCCATCAGAGGTGTTGGCTTGGACTTTGGTGTGTTTTTGAGTGGATTTGCAGTGGATTGGACACGGAAAACGGACAATAGAGTTTAAGATAGCGACTTGGAACGTAACGAGTTTCAATACTTAGGAGCCATGCTGAGTGTCAAGAATGATTGGTCAAGAGAGATTGGGATGAGAATAACAAAGGCTGAAAGAGCAGCGTTTGCACTAAATAAGTTTCTGAAATCAAAATTATTCTCAAAGAAAACAAAGGCAAGGTTATACACGGCAATTATAAGGCCCACGTTAACCTATGGATGCGAAACCTGGGCCACCACCAGTGTTACAGAAAGAAGATTAAGGTCGTTTGAAAATAAGATATGGAGAATAATTTGTGGTCCTGTATATGATAACAGAACAGGTGCATGGAGAAGAAAATTTAATCGGGAACTACAAGAGGAGCTGGGTCTGGCACCAGTCAGTAGTTTTATAAGTGGCCAGCGAATACAATGGACTTGGTCACGTAATGCGCAGAAATAAGGAAGAAACGGTTAGGGCGGTGTTAGAATGGAGACCTACAGGGAAAAGGTCACGTGGACGGCCTAGAAAGAGATGGTTGGATACAGTGGAAGAAGATCTCAAGAAAATAGGAGTACGAGAGTGGAGAACAATAGTTCATAACAGGGAAGAATGGAGGCAGATCGTGATGGCGGCGAAAACTCTTCAAGAGTAATGAATGCCAGCAGAAGAAGAAAAAGGGTCCTGATATGGCGAAATCACTTTACTCCGAAGATGTGAAAGTTAATATAGTTTTATTGAGTCGGTTAGTATATGAATATAAATATGAATTTTTTTAGTAATTGAACTGACACTGTGTGTGTTATTACATCGGAACACGACTGTCGTCGCACATTCAATCACGATCGTGCAACGGCAGTCACTTATGCTTCAGTCAGCATACATACCGTTTGAATAAGGGGTTCATAACACCCTCAGGGTTAAACGGAAGATTACCTCCTTACATTAAACAATTTTGGGTGGTGATTTTCCAGTGTTTTCGGAATTTGTAATTAATTCTATTTTAACATAAATTTTAGGTATTATTTCTGCTTCTATTTGTCTACTTTATTACAAAAGAGATTCTTAACCTTTAAATATATTAATATAAAAAATATGCAAATACTGCTGAGAGTAATTATTCCTAAGATATACGTAATATTTTTATCAAAGACGTTATTTTCGTCATCAACAGTGTTAGCTTGACAATACTTTTTTAAGCTTAACATACCATTTACGTTTACTATTAATGGTTCGGTAATATTATTATATGTTATAACTTCGTTTTCATTATTGTTTACATACAACTATGTATTCTTATCTTCTAGCTTATGCTAAATATTATGCGAAAACTAAACGTACTTCAAATTACAATTATCCAATGAGTTTTTAGGGTTGCGAAACAACATTGTTTCATACGATCCTTTTACATGATATATAGGTTCCTTATAATAGCATATTGAATTGGTGATTTTTTTACATTTTGACAATTGTTGATTACTTAAATTTACTAAAAACAATCATGTTTTATCTATTGCTATGTAGTCCGATCGTTGGTTCAATGATACCGTATATATCGTTTTTAACCTTAACGGGTAAAGATAATGGTTTATTCAACATAAATTCATAATTATTTACTAAGGGTATTCCTAAAATAAAAACAAGTACTTCTTGAATATATACTACATTTAATGATATTAGCTTAAGGAGTTCAGATACATCCGAATTAACTATGTTAACCGGTACGTTTAATCCTATAGGCAATTGAGTTTTTATTTGTTTTTTACTTTTGTTTATTGGAATTCATTGTTGTGTGTTCTGGAATATTTGAGAATACTCTTATCGAGTGGGAATTCCGATACTATCGCGGGCTCGAATATTCTAAAACACGCGGCGCCAATATAATCGGTCAAATAATGATACTGAGTAGTAGTAAACGGGCGAATGTCACCGATGATGTTTCGGTCCCGACCACCTTTTCGTAATAATAAATAAAACATGAATTGTGTATCCGTGGTTAGTTTTTTTTTATTTTCCGAATATAGTGTAACCCAACATGTTATTATAATTTATATTTATATATATATATATATATATTATATATATATATATATAATATATAAACAAAATTAAGATTGGAAGTTTTTTATTTCATTTTTATGTATTTTTACTTACATTCGTCCTCGATGTATTATAATATTTTCATTATCATGTGGACTTAATATTGTGTAAGGACCTAGCAATTTGTGGCCTAACTTTCCTTTCTGTTGGTGGTTTTTTATCCATACTTGATTTCCAACTTGTACATCTACTTTATGCTGATTTTGGTAGTATATTTCTTTTGATTTCTGTTTGCTAAATATTATAGTTTCTTGAGCAATTATATGCGCTTCTTGTAGCTTTTGTTTTAGTTTAAACGTATAGTCATCGTAATTGTATTTAACTTGAGGAATGGTACAAAGAGTGTGAGGAACTATTGCTGGAAAATCGTAAACTAGTTCTTATGGTTGATGATTCGTTGTTTTGTGTGTGTTGTTGTATTATATACGAACATAGCATAGGCGACGTAATCATCCCAATCTGCTTGATTTTTGTCTACATAGTGTCTCAAATACTCTGCTAGTATTCGGTGTGATCTTTCGAGACCTCCATTTCATTGTGGATGGTATGGAGTCGTGTTAATCTTTTCTATCTTAAAAAGCTTACAACAACTTTTAACAATTTTGCTCATAAACTCCGTACCACATTTGGTAACAATAGATTCAGTTATACCGTGCTGGCAAATAAATCCTTCTACAAATGCTTTCCCCACACTAATTGCATCATGTGTAGCTAAAGGGACCGCAGCAGCAAATTTCGTCAAATCATCCAGAATGGTGAAAATATAAGAGTTCTGTCTGTTTGATGTTGTTAACGAACCTACCATATCTAGAAATATTTTTTCAAACGGTCTTGATGCTGTTGTTGAAATTACCATTAATTGTTGTGTAGTTCTATAACTACTTTTATTTCGCTGACAAGATTGACATGAAGATATAGATGCTTGAACTTTTTTTTTAAACCTGCCCATTGATGGTGTTGTTTTATTCTTTTTATCGTTCTAGATACTCCTTGGTGCTCAACTAATAGTGAATTGTGGAATTCTTCTATGGTTTTAAGTTTACCCTCATCTGTATACTTGTCATCTATGAAAACCAATATTTTAATTAAAGAATTTTTAAAAATATATCTTAACATAGTACGAATTTCATTTTTTTGAAACGTAACAGTTTTAATGTTGGGCGATTATTTTCAACTCGCGAATTGGACGGTCACCCACTGTGTTCGTTCGCTTCCTGTTTCCCGAACTTGATTGTTCTTCGTTTTTTGCCTTTCGTGTATCCGCATTTTTCTTTTTAAAACATTCTTCCTTTAGATGTCCTATCTTCTTACAGTATGAACATGTTACTTTGTTATGACTTATGTAGTTAGATTTTGAACTGCTCGCTTCATTTGACTGCCTACTTTGTTGACCCGTGTCCATATTAAAATTTGAATATTTACAATGGCTTGTATTATGATTTGTTTTACAGCAGCGCTTGCAATATTTATTGGTACCACTGGTACTTGGTTTACTTTGAAGTAAACGTTGGGCATCCTTATTGGATTGATAAATTTTTTCTTCCTCTAATCTTTCTTTTATGGCTTCTTCTAAATTTGGAAGATTTCTTGCTTTAACTATTCCACGAATATTAGGTGGTAGTCCTTCTATATAAGTTGTAAGCGTTGTTTCTTTTATGTAATTATGAATAGTCTTGCCTTCTTCAACTCATTTTCCATTTGTACTGACATTGCAAAGCTCATGCAATAACTTTTCTACTCTTGAGGAATAATCGTGCACAGTTTCTCCTTGACGGAATCGCGTTATAGTTAATTCTAACTGCAGATAACCGGGAGTGCGTGTAGCACAAAACGTATTTTCCAAAAAATTTTTAAGAACTGGCCATGTTGAAATTTCCCTGTATTGGGTAACTGTGAAAGTTTTACCTGATTATTTTGTTAAAATGGCTTGCAAAAGAATAGGATGCACTTGATCTTCGACATTTTTTATGACGAAATCATAAGCATTTAAAAAATGTGTGTATTCCATGTGGATCTTCGCCATTGTAAAGTGGGATTAGTTTAATCGCTGTCTCCAAGGACAAAATTGTTGAAGTTGTGGGCACCATTGTAATGATCGGTTTAAGTACCGGGGACTTGTATTCCGAATTTGCTGATAAGGAATCTGAAGTGTTTAAGAGTTTACCCTTGCTTTTGAATTTAGTTACTGGTTGAGTTAACCCGGAGATATCTGAACTTCTCGTTCGATATGGAACGTAATTTGGATCTTGTTAAGAAGAATCTGATAGATTACTATCACTGCTACTTAAATTATCTGACATGCATATATGTTACACTACTTCAAATGATAATACAATAGAGAGAAAAGAAAGAAAGAAAAGTAATAGTAATAATAAAATAAAATGACAATAGTCAATAAATGAGTAAATAAAATAGTACGCAGACATACACCAAATAAAATCACTCACAATAATTACATAGTTGTATATATTCTGGTAGACTGCATTTCATGATTTCTGAACTCTTGATCTGCAAGCTATGAATGAAATTTCACAAGTCCCTGAAACGCGACACCTAAGTGAACTAGAATTCCCACGATGGCTTGATGTAACTTCTTTGGATGTTCTACGCCCCAAAACAGCTGGCGTGGGGATCATGCACAATTGCAGTGGGTTTTCAATTGACGTAGGTTTAGATGTATTATAATATGTAAATACTGATTTACTTACTACACTGCCTATTCACTTTTTATACATACCGTATGAACAAGGGATTCATAACATCATATATAGGACAAACGGGAAGATCAATCGAAATAAAGATAAAAGAACATGAAAAAGACATGGATTACCAAAGAACGGATAAATCTGCAGTAGCCGAACATGCCAAAAATAATGAACATGAAATCAAATTCTACCAGGTTAAAATACTAAACAAGAAAGCTCATTTTGGGAAACGAATGTATAAGAAGCAATAGAAATCGAAAAATATCCAAAAAACTATAACAGAGAAGACGGATGGAAACGTAGAAATCGTGGTTACCTTCTATACACCAGGCAAAAAGAAAACAAATGTTTAGAAAAGCCACAATAATAACGAAGGCAACCACACTCGCTACAAATGGTAATTGTCGGTGTAGAATGAGAAGACCAAAATGCAAAGAATGCCAAGGACAACCAGCTGTTATCGGGAACAACAAGCAATAACAACCAATTAACGATGATTTCATCTATAATGACTTTATCGGTATAAAAGAAAGTAAGACACGAGCCAAGCTGAGAATGTAGTTACAATACTCGACCAAGTAACTACGCTCTGAAGATGGACTCTGAAATGAGTCCGAAACGTCGATCCAAAACTACACACATGGATATTTCTGAAAACAATGTCAGGAAAAGAAAATATCATTATGTATTTAATACGTCAACTTCCACGAAGAATTGCGCCAACTGATTATTCGTAAGGATATTGTAGGTTTTATACCGATTTACAATCAGACTCCTGAAAAAATAACTGAAGCTCATCAGAAACGTTGCAGAAAGTTGAGTCTTGAAATAAAAAAATGCAGTGATCTAGGTTATGATGGAGCAAGTAACATGAATGGTCATGTCAGTGTCGTCCAGGCGAGGATAAAAATATATATCCATTAATGATGTACGTTCACTATTATAGCCATTGTTAAAACCTCGCATTGTCAGTCCCACCTGTTCGAAATTGTTTTGAGATTGTAAACCATGTGGCGAACGCGTTCCGAAATAACGCATAGTCGATAAAGGTTCTACAAGATCTCATACATGAACATGTCCCGAAGAGCAAAAAGAAGAGGATTCTACGTCCTTGTGAAACAAAATTCATTGAAAGACACGACAGCATTCATTCCTTCGTTAATCTATTCAAAATCATCCACATAACATTAAAAGAAATTTCTGGAAAGTCTTGGAGCATTTCTAAGACAGCGATCTGCTTACTTGCAGCAGTTCAGAAAAGCAAGTCTGTGACAGACTTTTCAGTTTCACGCTTCATTTCTCAAATCGATTGCAAGAAAATCACGTGTTATGGCGTCTGCAGTAAAACATGTATAAGGGAATCGTAAACACACTTCAAGAAGAACGAAAAACTTTAGAAGTATTTTTCGACTAAAAATTTAGAGCAACTTAAAAGTTTGCAAAAGACGTATCCGACATGGAACTTAAAGTTCTGAGACTCACGTTGAAGGATACAGCTCATTCTAATTGTCAAACAGACTCTGTTGAAGCGTAATTCCGTTTTGCTGTTTTTATTCCTTGTGTCGATACGCTGATTAAAATTTATCAAACAAATTTCTCAATTAAAATGCAGGAATTCTTTCAAGTATATAAATACTTCTTCCTGGATTTGCCGCAAGTGAAAAAGTAGATTACTTAGATCAATTTTCACCATATATCAATGATCGACTCTTAGAATCCGCTGTTAAAGCTGAGTATAAATTGTGGTGTGGAAAATTATCAGAACTCGAAAAAGATGCAGAGGCCTTGAAAGTTTTGGATTTTTTTGACACGAGCTGATTATCAATCATCAAATATTTTCTGATCAAATTTTCCTATTGTTATTGATTCGTTTGTAAGCTTACTTTTTCATCTCCAAATTTAGTGTTTAACAAATGTTATTAGTTTTTTATGACTTATACTACCAGGAAACTAAAGAGAATTAGGTAATTTTTCATTGTTAATAGATTATAAATGTTTTGATTTTATCAAATGGTAATTAATCAATGAAAAACTCGATGAATCATGAATTCATATTCTAATTTCATTTTTTTGAGTTCATTTTTTCTAAATATTTATTTAGGTATACATTTTGTATTATATGAACTAATCTGTATCTTTTCTAGTATAGAGTCTGAATACACAAGCAATAATTCATTTATTAAGATTTTATAAATATGATTCTTGAGTAATACATACGTACAAATGTCGAATCATATTTATAAGTTCGTAATTATTTTATTTTTAATTTAAGCTATATTATTGTACACGTGTTCTATATTTGTATGTGTGGCATAATTAATTTGCGTGTATCATTTTTTATGAACACTTGTATTTAAAAAAGCCAACGCTTTACCAATTAATTTTTTTATATGCCACGTATTTAGCCAGCGTTGAAAACGTATACGTACAAAAATAGGGATATTTATGATCGACGTTTTTACAAGGTTAAAATCAAAAATTATATTTGAATGTACTTAAAATTCAAATAATAATAAAGAAACTTGATAATTTTGTACAGTAGTTTTTCGTCAAATATTATAACCTATTACATCATTGACGTATGTTATAAAAAAGTATGTCGATTTTAATATATATCAAAATTTCAAAAATGTCAAGTGTATTTCTGTAAATATCATAATGATTCAAATTCGATTACTCGTTATCCATGCAAGGATGAAATCTGAAGTTTTTATATGTTAAATAAAAAACGAATAAACATCAGTTTGTGTTATCAAATGAATGGGTTTACTGTTGATTTTTAACTTTAAAAAATTAAGTTTAAACGTTTCTAAAATATAAATTAATTTTTGAAATTTTCAATCAACCACACGATTTCCATCAGTCAAATTGAAAGCTTACAATTATTATTATACGTTAATTCCAAAACATAAGGTTTACGAATATGATATGCAGGCAAAAATACGTAGAAAATACACGTACAAACAGTATGAATTTCAACTATATTTTTATAAAAAGATATTATTTTTATGTAGTTTAATTTTTCTGTATATAATGTAATTCCAACTAAAGTACGAATTACATTATTTTAACAAATGCTCTATCTCTAAATATTTGTAATTAAAATCTTAGTATTGATTGCGTTTCTTTTACATATCTGATCCGAAATGATATATTAATAATAGATTCGAATATATAACCTATTCGAATATGACTCAACATTTAACTATTCATATTATAGCACATATTTATAATATATCTGCACTGCAATTACCTACATCATTAACATTAAATATTCCACAAAGCATGGCCGATGCAAAATATTAAAGCATTTCCGTATGGTTTTAAAAGTAATAATTGTATATGTTTTCAATGTTCTTGTGCCGTAGAAATTATTTAGCATCTTCATTCGCTTATATGATCTAAGGTCAATCTACATCTATTCACAAGCCTATGAATAACTAAGATTTAATTATTCCTTTTTTTATTGATTTGTTTGTATGCTTACTTTTTAATTTCCAAATTTAGTGTTTACCAAATGTTATTATATTTTTATGACTAAGACTACCAGGAAATTAAAGAGAACTTGGTGACTCAGCATTGTAAACAGAATATAAATATTTCAAGTTTAACATGAAGAAATCCTGAGGACATTAATTCAAATTCCTAAATTTTTTCTAAATATTTACTTAAGTATACATTTTGTATTATATGAAGTATTGTGAATCATTTCTAGGACTGAGCCTGATTACACTCATTTTCAGCTATATTGACATTATTACGATCGTATAAATATAATTCTTGTGTAATACATGTGTATAATTATAGAATCATATTTATAAGTTCGTATTTATTAAATTTTTAATTTCTGTTAAATTTTTGTACACGTGTCCTATTGTTGCATGTGCGGCATAATTATTTCGGGTGTAGCATTTTTTATGAACACTTGTATTTTTAAAGTGAACGCTCTACCAATAATTCTTTTTAAATACCACATACTTAGCAAGCAACCAAAACGACCACGTACAAAAATAGGGATTATTATGTTAGTTACTCTAATTCGATTTAAATTTTTTGTAGTTTTTTCCATTCGACACAGTTATTATCAATCAGTGTCAGAACCCAGTGTCTTCCAATCGTTTTCGCTAACCCATTTTGAGAAATATAACAAACTATTATCTGTGTTGTATTATTAATAAATACGTTGATGTATAGTATAATATTTTTAATTAAACATACTTTACAAGTTATTGCCGCACGCGGTGATCTTTGGACTCATGATTTGATTGCACGTTTCGTATTTTACTCAAATTCAAAACCAGTATACACCAATAATATTATATTATAAATTGAGTATTCATCCAATGTACAATTAAGATAAGTGCTCAACAAGTAATACACTTCCACATTCAAATTTAGAAATGTCTAAAACTTCATCACTCGATATCATATCAAATGATAAATGGGCTGTGAAAAAGAAACGGATTATTCAAATATTTCCATCTCGGATCCTCCAACATCCCCTCAAATATTTCAGAATAAAAATAATTTTTTTTTCTTTTCAACATATCGTTTTGAAATACTTATGCCAACTCAAACTACTGATGAGCTAATTACTGATGAAATACGGATTACAATCTCAAACCCAATCAACACATAAAATAAACCGCCCTTCCGATTTTCGTTGGAGGAGCTGACGACTTCCCTGGTGTATAAACAGGATTAATTGAGCTGATATGTGTCGATAACTTTTATTGTAAATCAACTGCAGGCTGCTTGAAAATCCTAACATCGAATCTAGATTCATACAGAATTGTAGTCCAATACTTAAGGAAAAAAACAGAATTCCACACTTATCAGTTAAAGAATGTTTGTCAGTTTGCGTAGTTATACATAACATTCACCCGTTACTCCAGTTGATATTATTTATAAATAGAGAGGAATTACGACTATATGAAGTCAGACAAGTTATTTAAGTTATTCACAGAATAAATAATATCCCTCTTTTGCTTTATTTTGTCGACCAAGAGCACACATATCAAACAAATTACATTTTTAAACTTGATGTATGCTCATTCTTGGAATTTGTAAAGCTCCGGAAACTTCAGAAAAATTGATTTTAGTATAGGCGGAGTTGGGGAAACGTTTCCTCAGCACCAATTTCTGTAAGAAACATCAATTCTTGGATTTTTTTTCATGCCAATATTTAGTACGTAATTTGTATGAATTTGTATGACCATTCCCGGAATTGTTTGGTACCAGAACCATAAGGAATATTGATTTTAGGATTATTGTTTTCTATTCAGAATCCCTTAAATCGTGTAGCATCTCAACAAAATACTGTTAACTGTAAAATATACCTTTTTACTCACGTTGTATACCATTTATTTATGCAACCACTTGATCCTTAATTTGTACTATTGTATTAATAATATCATTTAGGAGTGTAACTGGTATTCTACCTTTCATATTTAAATACAATTTGGATATCTGTCTTGGCCTAAAATAGTACACTAAATAAAATATTTGAATAAGATTCGTCAATCAACTTACTAAATACTAAGTTATAAATTAATCTATAAATATACTTATCTGAGTAAATTTAGAACTACTATACTTTATTCTATAACAGAATATTATATTTGTTTGTATACTATTTTAAAATCAACTCAAATTATGATATTAAAATTTAATGGACTGGCATCGATACGATGGGAGTTGTAGAATGGGGTTGCTTGCAAATGTGTCTAATTTATCAGTGTACACGGGGATTTTGTGGTTTCAGCGCTACTAGTGATTTAATATAATATCTTATTCTTTGATATAGCATCGGGATATTATTTTAATTCCCTCCAATTTACAAATTTAAAATCAAAATATCATTACTACAGAATCAAATATTTATGCCAGTGTTATGATAATGTTATAATATTAATTTATTATTATACGTGTCAATAGGTGGGAGGGAAGGGACTCTGGACCCGGAGTCTTTTCCTTCAATGCGCTACTGCTCTCAGTCAACTATCTCACCATAGGTATTTTTCTTCCTCAGACTCCCGATATTAATACACAATTATCAAGCTTTCTAAACGATATTAATCTTTTAATAAATCTTTTATTTTCACAACTTACAAAAGAAATTTCTTGTATATTAAATTTAAAAATGATTAACTCAGCCACAAATAAGTCCCTCTTAGTTTTGCAATTTAATGCGAATGGCATCAGAAATCATTTAAATGAACATCAAAACGTATTATATCACAGACGAATTAACATTACGCTCACTATAGAAATACATTATACCAAATACTCACATTTTCATATACCTGGATATAGTTTACTAAAAGTGAATTATCCAGATAATATAGCACATGGCGGTGTAGCAATTTTAAATAAATCTACACTTTATCTTCAGCCACTTCCAGCCACTTCCAATTTATATTCATGATCATACTATGATGCACTATAATGATCAAATTGAATAATATTCCAATTACTATAGGTGCTTTTTATTCTCCTATCCGTCATATTATTCAGAATACAATTTTTACTGATTATTTTAATACAAATGAAAACAATTATATTATTGGTAGTGACTTTAATACCAAGTCTAATTTTTGGGGCTGTTTTGCTAATAAACCCCGTGGCCCTGTTTTATACAAATAATTTTAAAATTTTTTTATCACTTAAACCTACTAATTGGCCATCATATCTTTGGAAAAACCCGATATTTTAGATATCCGATTTAAATAAGCAAAAAAAAAAAAAAATTATTCGTCTCCAGTTAAGCGTATTTTAATTCAATTAACTCTGACATTTGTTATATTTGTTGATAACACCTTAGTTACAAGTTGAAATGGTGCACGTCGCTACATTTCGTATTTGAAATAATATATAAAATATTTATGTGGAATCACATCGTCAATTTAAGTTATATTTACAATTACTAAATTACAATGTACAAAATAAAACTTACAACTATGGTACTATGTATATATCTATATTTACAAGCTTACGCCGGATATAAGGAAGATCCGGCGGGGTCAAGATTTACAATTACTTATACATAACGCGTTCCCCGTTCCCTACTAACCGTGGCGTAAATACGCTGGTTGCCCAAGCCTACGCCCCGTGAAGTTGGATGGACGATGGAGTTAGGAAACGCCTCCAAGTAGAGGGTTACGAATAGGAAGATAGGGCACACTCAAATAGATGGCCGAACTCGGGATGACCGAAAACATCTCCAAATAGAGTGTCACGGATAGGAATCGAGGGCACACCCAAATAGATGGCCAAGGTTAGGAAAAGAGCAAACACCTCCAAATAGAGTGTCACATCTGGACGACGATGGCACACCCAAATAAGTAGCACTTCCGCGTGGAGTTTCACCCGGTTCTCTTCGCCACGTCACTGGTCAATATTCAGCTGTAGATTGAGGTATGCGTGCTGTTCCGTCTTGTAGGTGATCCGTCGATGGTATGTAGTTGTTGCGTGTGTTGTTGTTCTCCGTTCGTCAAGACTGCAATGTTCGGCTGGAGTCGAAGTACTGTTGTCTTGACGGATGTGGATGAACTGACCTTTCCTCACAGTTTTTTTTTTTTTTTTTTGGAATGCGGAGGAGGAAATCTTCAAAAGACACCTCCGTAATGAAAAAGCCGGAGGTAGTGCCGGATTCACCATGAAGTGGTGCCTACCGGCTAAAAACTCCTCTCCAGGGGGCAACAATAAAAGTTATGCACCTAATGAAAAACGAAGAAAGAAGAGTGGGAAGAAAAAGAGAAAAGAGGTATGTGCGGAATAAAAAGGTGGCCATCGCTAACTCATAGGTTTGAGCAGTGAGACACTCGCGTGGAAGGCGAAGCTGGGGAGGTTAGCCATGAAGCTAATGTAAACTTAAGAGAGAGAGAAAAAAAAATTATAACACAAAAAAAAAATACAAATACAAATACAAACACAAACAAACAACAGTTATACAAACATACAATCCACGACTCATAGACACACATACGTGTGTCTACAGTCGTCAAGTTGGCAAAATGGAAGGGTGTTCCACTAAGGAGCAGGAACGACATACCCAGTTGTACGACTTGGGGACGAAATTTGCGGATGCAGCGATTGAAGGGTTAGGGTGCAAAACGACCGATTTGCGAAGTCTAGTTGCGAAGATTGGAGCGGCTTGCAGAGGTGGTAATATGCGGATTTCTTTGATGATTTGGGAGTTCTTGACGTACCATGGGATGTGGAGAACGGATCTCAGTAGTCTCATAAAGCAGCCTTGAACTGGCCTGAGACGGTTTTCACCGGCCGCTCTCCATACGGGGATGGCGTAGGTGCAGATACTTCTCACGATTGCCAAGAAGGCGCGAAGTTTTGTCGCGGGTAACACGTCTTTGTTATTGAAAAAAGGCTTGAGTTGGATGAAGGCTCCGAAAGCCTTGCCACGTGTAATCCTGATGTGCCTGTACCAGGAGAGCCTGCAGTCGAGAGTGACGCCTAAGTATTTGGCGGAATAGCTCCAATCTATGGGGTAGCCATCGATTACGATACCTCGATGGGGGGTGCGATTTCTTTTTGAAAAGAACACCGCGACCGTTTTGGTTTTGTTTATGGCAAGCCGCCAACTGTTATACCAGTCATTAAGGTCTTGGAGATGGATGTTCAGGAGATGGGTGCAGCGATCGATTTAAGCTGCACCCAAGGACCTCACCGCGTCTATCAAGTAGGGGGAAAGTTGAGGCGGGACATTTTGTACAGCAGACCGTCATGCCACACCCTGTCGAACGCCTGTTGAACGTCGAGGAAGACCATCGCGGTGTGGTGCCTCCTGTTTAGACTGTCGGCTAAGTGTTCAGTGACCCTGAGAAGATGAGGTACTGTGGAATGTTTGGGTCTGAAACCGTACTGAACGTCGGGGAGAATGTTGATGGCATTTACGTGCTGGTTCACTCGGGTGAGCAGCACGCTTTCCACGACTTTGCTGATGGAAGACAGCAAGCTGATGGGTCTGTAACTGGAAGGGGAGCTGAGCGGTTTGCCTTGTTTGGGAAGACAGATAACAGTGGCCTCCTTCCAGGCGACAGGAAAATGATTGAAGCGCATGACGGGGTTTGCGATATTGCTGATGGCCACGAGATGTTTCCCTGGAAGTGTTTTTAGCACGCTGTTTCTTATACCGTCTTTACCCGGGGCTTTGCGATTTTTTAGGGTGCGAATAATAGAAGAACTCTCTTTCGGAGATGTAAGAGAGAATTCGGAGTCGATTATGGGGAGCTGAAGGACCTCGCGTTCCACTTCGGCGTGGACCTCCTCTAACTCGACGAGACTTCGGTTGGGAGAGCATTGGGCCTGCAGGGAAGTCGCGAAGATCTCTGCTTTGTCGGGGTCTAGTGAGTACGAGTTGCTTCCTTGAATGAGGGGTGGAAGAGAAGGACGCTTGTGTCGAAGCTTTCCTGCTACATTCCAAACGCTATTGGGATGAGATTCGGCTTCAGCGATAAATTTGTTGAACTGTTTGTCACGGAATTCAGAGACTCGAGAAGTAACGATTTTCTGGAGGGCGTTTAATTGAGATTTTATGTCGGGTGACCTATGTCTATACCAGAGCCTGCGTAGTCAGTTTTTGTTGTCGACGAGTTGTTTAAGTTCGTGGGGAAATCTGAGTTTGTGTCGTGGTGCAGGGGTTGTGATCATAGCGTTTTTTATGGCGTTGTTCAGGTCCGTTGTCAGTACTTCGACCGCGTAGTCGAGGTTGGACTGGGATTTGATCGGGCTGCATTTGAAAAGAGAGATTTCGAGATTGTATTGAAGAAGCAGCCAATCGATTCGGTCTACGATTAGAGGTGTGTTGGGAGGTAAACCGGGAACTTCAAGAAGAACCGGATTGTGGTCTGAAGAAAAGTCCAGGGGCCTTTCGGTAAAGTGACGTTTTTTGTGATAAAAACGTCGAGAATATCTGGGTCGTGGGAGACGCAACCGGGAAAGTGCGTGGGAGCCGGGGGGCTTCGATATCAAGATTGTGTCGGAGAAGAGTCTTTAAAAGCAAAACGCCTCCTGGGTTGTTATGTTAACAACCCCATGAGGTGTGTTTGGCGTTTAAATCGCCGGCTACGATGGTGGGGACGTTAGAGGCGAAAAGGGGAATGATGCAGGATAATTTTCTGGTTCTGGTAGGGGGAGAGTAGAAAGAAATTATTCGAATAGGTGAGGGGGTGGTGTAGATCTCGACACCTACGGCTTCGCAACCGATGTTGTCCGTGGAGACGGCGCGATGGCGCAGACCCCTACAAACAAAAACAGCCACTCCGCCGCCGTTGGAGTCGGGACGGTCTCGTCGGTACGTTACGTAGTTTTGCAGGTAAATACATTTGTTGGAGTTCAATTGCGTTTCGGTAATACATGCTACGTCATTTTTTTTGTCGTCTAGTAGTTGTTAAAGTTCAGTCAGTTTGTTCAGAACGCCGTTCGCGTTCCAGTTTAAAATTAAGAGGTTATCGGGGGGATTGTTGTTATTCATTGTCGGTGTTGGATTATGACCGCTGTGAGGGTCTGCGCGAATTGCGAGACTGCGGCTAGGATGGCGGCCTGAAGGGTATTGTCAGGGAGATTAGTAATGAGGGGGGTAGGATTTGCGGACAGGGGGGTGGAGGTACAGTGGTGGCTCTGGAGGTGGTCGCTCTTGCATAAGAAACGTTTGGGCGGGTGGTACTCTTCTGAGAATTTCTGGGAGGTTGAGGTATGGGAGCCGGAATCGTTTTGGTTTGTGCTGTTGGAGCAGATTTATTCTGGCTAATTGGGGCAGGTTTCTTTTTGGGTGCCTTAGTGCACCCTCAGTAGGTGGCACGATGTTGCCTTTTAGAATTGGCGCAGAAAGGGAGGCAGTCTTTTTTGTCCTTGGTTGGACAGGCGGGAGTGGCGTGGTTTTTGCCGCAGAAGGCGCAAACGAAAGAGACACGGCAATAGTTCGCCGTGTGGAAAAATTTAAGGCAGCGACGGCATTGCGGAATTTCGGTCGACTACCGTTTGGCCTCGACTTTGACGCTTAAGCCGTTGATCGAACTGATATCGAAGATCGATCGAGCTTCCGGAGAGGAAGCGTCGAGGTGGACGGTGATGAGAGGCCAAACTCTGTCTCCCTTCGACATGCGGTGAACTCGGCGAACTGCAGGGAACTTCGTGCGCAGCTCCACGAGGATTTCCTTTTCGGTGATGTCCTCGTTGACACCACGAAAAACCCACCAATTCGCGGTCTTGGGAGAGTAAGTGAGTGGAGTATTGCAACTCTTTCGCGTCGAGATTCTTCGTGATGTGGCGGAAGCTTTCCACGGTTTCGGGGTAGACCCTCACCCCGCTGGACGTGTTTACGGCGCGCCGGATCGGTACGTCGTGCGCTGCGAAGGCCCTACGGATTTTAGGCTAGTTGGTTGATTTGCCCAGCAAGATGGGCGCGGGGCATTTCACCTTTTTAATGGAGGCCATCGAGTCGTCGCTGTCCGATTCAGCGGAGGAGTCGCTGAAAATGTTCGGTGATTGCGATCGGTTAGTTGTAGCTGGTGATAATTTGGATGTTGACGGATCATCGTCATCCATCCGGCTGTCGGTATCAGATGAAGGGGGGGCGGTGGAAGAGGTTTTGCGCCTCTTCTTTTTGCGGCGACCGGAAGATTTCTCAGAGTTTGCTAAGGGGGTGGTGTCGCAGTCGAGGGATACCCCGACAAAACTGGCCACCTTTGATTCTAAGAATTCAACCTTAGCTTTTAATTGTAGGATGATTGCCCACATTTGGTTTGGGACATATCCCCGGAATGCGACGGCATTTCCTGGGGACCCAATCCTGTAATTCGGTATTAAACCAGGAGAGAGAAGAGAGAAAAAAAAAACACACACAGTTTATTACACGTAAAAATGTTTCTACTGCAGTGAATTTGTGAATACACACACGGCAGACAGACGAACGAACGAATGAACAGACGAACGAACAGACGAACGAACGAGCTAAAATGTTTGCTGCCGGCACAGAAGACACGTATAACGACGAGCACACGAGCGCCCGCGAGGGCGGTACGACGCGGTGTCTAACGGCGGACGTAACGCAGAGCTACAGTGGGAGTTCGTAAATCACGGCGGACAACGTATCAAAAGAAAAAACGAATCGGCTGCGTGGCCCTGGTGTTGGGCGCACTTGCCTTGTAGTCGTGTGCAAGATTAATTTGTTGTGATGAGAATAACAGTTAAGGCGCTTGAAAAGAAAAGTTGTAAACAACTGGTGCGTAGGAAGCGTATGCGTAATCGCAGAGGTGAGGTATGATAATTGTTGATCACTTTTTCTCACAGATCGCCCTTTTATATATATACGGTTCTTGTTGCGAACTCGTACCTCCAGTTGGTTGCCGCTCCCACGTATTGACGACCAAGAACCAAGATTTCTAGTCTGTCTTCTTTGTGTGTTTTTTCACTACCCAAAACGTCTCTTCCGACCATTTATGTTGGCAGGATACCCATTGTATCCTGCCGTCGTCAATGTGCCCTGTCACAAAGTAAGTATATATTTCCACTTATATGAAAAATATTTCGATTTTATATTCTCTACATAATAAAATGACATGCTGTTCGTTAGTAACCGCATCACTTGAGAATGTCTAAACCGATTTGGCTAATTTTTTTTTTAAATGTTATACGTAATAGTATAGTTTTTAGGAAAAGAAAAATTAGAAAATTTGGGAAAGTTTTATTTGTAACGTCTAATTTCAGGAAGTACTTATCCAATCGTCATACAATTTGATTTTAATTTGTAGATTAATCTACGCAGAATGATGTTATGTCCCATATAGTTTGTTTTCCTGTATAAATTATTATATTTGCTAGTGGGTACTCTTAGGGTAAGAAAATACACGCTTTTTTTATTATCGAAGAGTATTTATTTTGTGCGTCATAATTGAATGGTTAAAAGTGATTTTATTTATTACTCATTATCTTAATATAACATTTGTATAAACGTATCGAAACTCGACTAACTACGACGAGCCGAATGAACGCTACAGTCGTATAGTGTTTACGAAGCATTTACATTGTTTCAATATTATATTATGCACTTATTTTATATATTATTATATTACGGTTTTAATATTAAAACATGGGATTATTAACACCCCCCATGTTAGACGAAAATTCATTTTCCATTCTATTTATACTATCCTGGGTAATGGGCTTTCACGAGAATCTCTTAACTCTATATCTTTATCAGTTCTAGATTCAATTCCTTTTTTATTATTACATATTGTCTTAATTTTCACATATATTATAAAAAATGAAATTAAACCTGTACTGTTGACTACTAATATTACAATAATGTGCAACCAATAATTAAAAGTCATATCAGTTCTTACGGGATTATTGTTTTCAAAGTGACTACGAAGTTCATTTGATGATTTGGAATTATCTGTTAATCTATTTAAATTATATTTTTTCTGAAATCTTCTCTCATAAATAACGAGTTATTTAACTACTTGTTAAATACATTTCCTAACACACCAAAATCTTACGTGAGATCAAATTGCGGAATACAATTTTTGAATAATATTGAAGTTATTTTTCTTTTTAATACTAATTTAAATTCATCGTTAACAGTATTGGCTTCACATTAACTCTCCAAACTAAATATTTCGATGCCTTTTACACTTAACATTAATATTTTGGTTAAATTCTTACAAGTAATGTTTTCTTTGTTTGTTACATATAACCACGCATTTCTGTTTTCTATTTTGTGCCATATATTATATTTAAACTTAACATACTTAATATTACAAAATGGGTATAATTTTATGGGGTTTCTGAATAACATCATTTCACATGAATCTCCGATTCGTTGTGCTGGATGTTCGTGTTCACAAATAATATTGTTAGTTGCAGATTTACATTTTGATAATTGATAGTTACTTAATTGTATATAATATGATCGGGATATATCTATATAAATTAGACAAATGTTTTCAAGAACAAACATTTCCATATTACCTAGAAGTAAACTTTTATTTACCGATATTATTACTTTGTGAAAAACTAAATACAAATATCTGTTATATTAAATGTTTTAACACGCAAATGAACATTTCTTAATTTCTGACAAGTAAATTCTATCGAGCGGTTACCAAATAGATAAAAAACCCTAATAATCATGTATTTTTGGATTTTAAACGAAGCCAAGAATTTATTTGTTTGATATATATTTTTTTTTTTTTTAGTTTAAATGTAAACAATTATGAGTATAGCATATGTGCTCCGATTTACATAATTTTTCTCGACAAATTTTTCATCGCGTTGTAATATTCTATTTGATATGCTTATACGATAGATTTCCAAAGTATATAGAATATCAAACTAAAAGTTGCAAAAATGTTGTTAAATTGTAGCCAATTGTAACGTAACCATATTATTACGTAAGCGTCGCTCGCTTATCGACACACACAAACACACCGTACTCACAATCCGCGACAGTCACAATAGTCGATCACCAACCGACCTTTAACCACGCCAACCATACATTAATATTATATACTTTTCATGCATTTTATATACCTTTCGATGATGAAGTAAACCTCTGGTAGGTCACTTCCAACAATGGATATTGTCGGGTTAGATTGGGTGTCATCTGATTTCCACGCTTTAAATGTACAATCGGGTTTGTGTTTTTCTTGATGACTGGATGTGGTGATGTATCATTCTAATATACTCGTATTTCTAGTTAATATTTGTGGTAATTGTCCAACGACGTCTACGAGCGTTCTTCGGACCCTCATACAATCGAAATTCAAGATATATATATGTATATATATAATTCGTCAATTGATTTATTAAAAAAAAAAAAAATATCCTAATATCTCCTTCACCATTACGATGCCATCCGATTATTAAGTGAATGACTATTAATGGAAGGCGTCAGTAACGGTTAAGTTACACATTTAAAAAAAATCTAATTTTTACGGTTTACCCTAATCAATTTGGGTATACATTGGATCTAGATAATTAATGTTTATTTTTAATATTTTTTTTCCTTATAATGTTTTGTAATAAAATAATTATGGTAATTAACATAATTTAGATTTTAGATCTTTAGATTTCTTCGTTCTTTTTTATTTAGTTTGTAATAATAATAATAATACATTAAGTTAACGTTAATGTGAAAAACAATAAATTTATTTATAAATAAGTTATTAAACTTAAAGTAATGCGATACGTTATAAAGTTAATTTAATTAAAATTATTTAACTCAACTATTAACTTATTAACTCGTAATAAATAAATATAAATACCATATATAGAAGACCAATTATGTACAAATTAAATGTAAATAAATACTGTTTTGAACAGTACAAGAGAATGAGGTCCAGCAATTTTTTCCTCCAACCAAATACCATAATTTACCATTTTTACCATAATTTTATATTTTTATGAATGTTATTATAGTTACATTAAAATTATGAAAAACACTTCATAATACAATTACACCCATTATAATCAATATATTCAACGCATCATTTATTTTATTTTTCTGACAAACAAAAATGTTTATTAAATATTATTGCAATTTATTTAATTTTTTACATCTATATAGTTACTCTGAAAAATTACTACTTCCTAAAAAATCATTGCAGGTTTAAATTTGGTCCTGTTACTTTATTTTAACACCAGTTAACATCATAATTTTATTTTTAACTTAAAATAAATATTTTTTTTTTTTAACTCAACTTGATTAGTTAAAAAAGTGTTAACTAGTTCATTCTTGGATAATTAAAAATACAATTGCATTATTTGATAACTACTAAAACCAGTACATTCTGTGATTTGATTAATATCTAATATCTGTACCATAGTAACCATAGTAATACACTGGAAACTATTTCATTTAATTTTAAATTTGTTAACAATATCATAATCATAGGCGTGCGCAGACCTTGCTGGCAGGGGGGGCAGAAAAACGTTGCCGCTTATAAACACTCGTTATAACCGCGGTATCGCTTGTGGTTTGCTTAAAGTTTGGACTACACAAAATCATCGTGCACCGCGCACTCTATGTTTACATATTATTCATTATATAAAAATATAAAATTATATTATAATGTTTTTTTAAAACTATATTTGGAAGAAAACTTTAGCCCGCAGGAGGGGCAGTTGCCTACCCTGCCCCCCCCTCCACGTGCGCACAACCATGATCATAATATGTATATTAGAATATTACACTTCATATTATTTCATTCATTTGTATAGTTAAAATAGCCAGCAATAATGGTAAATTTAGAGCAAAAACGTTAAATTGAATAATACATTTAGTCCAAACCTATTTTAATTTCAAATTTATAATTTGTGAAATATATGATATGAGTAATATCTTTTTGTATTTAACAAAAATATTAGTGTAGACTACAATAATAAAAAAAAAGCATTAGAATTAAATACTATCTTTTTCTAATATCCTTCATTATGGAATTGTAAAAAGCCGTTTAATAAAAAACAATCATATACATATTCTCTCATGCTTCAATTATTTATAAATTTTTCACTTTTGAATTGTTAAAATAAAAAATAATATACAATAATATATCTACAGGGGTTTTTATCTTACTTCTATATAATTTATTGGATAATTTAAATTTAAATTTTGTTAAATAAATTTTATAAAATAATGGTTAACGTCATACAATTTAATTTTCACTATATTTATATATTATTATATCAACGTATCATGATGGGTTAACCAAAGAAGGATAATTGTTCATCCCTAGGGATTTAAAATCATATATCACACTATAAGATTAATATATTTCTAAATTTGTTTATATCAGTTTTCTTTTAAAAAATATACTTAAAATATCTTTGTATAACTCAAGAAACCAAACAAAAAGATAAATTTAAATCAGTAGCCTTTTTTAATTTTATGTTTACA
Organism: Schlechtendalia chinensis; assembly: GCA_019022885.1. Taxonomy (NCBI): domain Eukaryota; kingdom Metazoa; phylum Arthropoda; class Insecta; order Hemiptera; family Aphididae; genus Schlechtendalia; species Schlechtendalia chinensis. The sequence continues at coordinate 48,090,040 of CM032339.1, forward strand.
AAATGTTAAGTATACAATATGAGTGGCTTTATTTTCTGCTTAATTAGAATATTGTGTAAGCTATAAAAATATAAGCGTTAGAATAAAATAATATATTCTAAATATTTCTAATTAGAATAATGGAACAAATATAAAATTAAATTACTATAAAATAATAGGGAAACTAAATAAATCTTATCATAAAAATATATTCTAATTTTTAACATTGTAGTTTTAAGTTATGTTAAGTTATTTTATCTATAAATAGTAAACACACATTTACAATTTTAAATTAATCTAAACTATTTTAATACCTCTACTTCACCATTTAAAATAATGTTAAGATTTTATGCTATGGAATATAAGGATGAAAAAGTACATATCATAATTTTACATAATAATGATATTTTTTTTAAATTTATATATCCAATAATAGCTTGGAAACTTTGAATTTGGCCAAAATACTTATTTTGAAAATAGTTTACACCATATATTTTATTTATGAATCAAAAAAAAAATATTTTTTATAGACTAATCTCGATTAGTTTAAAAAAAAGAGTAAAATTGTTAATTCTGGGAGAATTAATTAATAAATTACATAACTTTCTAGTAACTTTGACTAATACGTTCTGCGATTCAAATAAAATTTAAGAACACACTGTAAATAACTAAAAATTTTCTTTTCTAATAAATACCTTCATCCAGAGTACAATATGTACACACGAACCTTGCACTTTATAATATTTAACTTTATTGTATATAATTAAACGTCTGAGAGAAAGGTAATTTGTAATCGACCCATTGTTTAGAATATTACATTTAGTCCAAACCTAATTTAAATTTTTTTCTAAAATATGTAAAACAAATGTTAATTGTGGCATAAATTTGTCTTTGATAAATATATTGGTGTAAACCACGAAAAAATAAGCAATAGACTAAAATATTTTTTTTTTAAATATACTTAATTGGAGAATTGTAATAATCAATTTAATAAAAAACATTCTTATACATATTCTCTCATGCTTCAATATATATATATATAAATAAATTGGTGTCTATATGTATGTTATCGATGCCTGGCCAAACCGCTGGATGGATTTAATAGGGTTTTTTCTTACATACTCAGCATGGTCCCGGGATGGTTTTTGTCTCTTAAAAGTTTTCAAAACCCAGGTCCTTAAAGGTTTCAAAATGCGGCACCGGTAAACAGGTGGTCCTTCGCAACTACGAGTTGTTTACCATTCGCCGTAACTAAGTGTGTGACGTCAGATGGTTACCAAGGGCAACCGTCATATGTTTTTTATAAAGTCTCTGACGTGGTTTTTTATTAGTTTGTTATTAGAAAATAAAATTTCTTAGTTTTCGTGGGTAATTAGTGACGTTTCGCCTTGCAAATGTGTAGGTAGTTTGTGTGTAGTAGCAATGGTAATGTAGCCTTTTTTGACCTTATCGTCAACGTTTTAGCGTCGTACGTGAGACTTACATGCCAGCTTTCAAAGTCCAAGGGCAAATCTATCATCATGCTTCTACCTCTGCCAGATTTTGATTACAAGTTTCTCCACTATATCATCGACAGTTATGCCCCCCAAACGGAAATCGATTGGCCGATCTACATCAGTAGCACGAACGATAAAGTACTTTCGAGCTTCTGAAACAACCGAGCAACAAGCATTACGATTGAAAACCATGCGAGAACGAGCTGCTCATGCCCGATCGATTGAAACTGGAGAGCAACGGGCATCACGACTGGAAACCGACCGAGATCGAACTGCTTACGCCCGGTCGATTGAAGCTGGAGAGCAGCGAGCCTCACGATTAGAAACCGACCATGAACAATATGCTCAAGCACGCTCAACTTATACTATTGACCAACGGAGAGCAAGTCTGACTTTAAGAAGAGAACTCTATGATCGATCCAGACAGACGCTGCACGTTGAATTAAATCTTGCTGCGTTCCATTACGACGCGGAATATGATTACAGTCGCCAACGAAGTGTCGTCATTCGAAAAATGGCCAAGTTATAAGAATCTTGCCGTGCATTGAAATTCAAAAACGATACTCCTGGAATGTGCTGCGTAGGTGGAAAAGTGAAATTGCCAGAATTGTCATACTTCCGGCTACATTTAGAGGAAGCCCACGACATATGCATGAATACGCACAAGATGCAATGACTTACGTTCGCGCATAAGGCCGTCCGGATTTTTTCATAACAATCACGTGCAATCCTACGTGGATATGAATTAAAACGTATGAATTAAAATTCATGTATCACATGCGACTGCTCACCGTTATTAAATGATCCTAAAACTAAATTACATTCAACTTTTATACAATTTATGCTCATAATTTTGACCACGTTATCAGATTCGTGTTTTAAATCAGCACTTAGTGTACGAGTGTCTATAAAACCTAATAACGATGCGATACTATTTTCAACATCTAATTTAATCACATTACTACAGTGCAATATACACTTTAGTGAACTATTATTCGATATTAAATTGAAAAATCGTACACTATATCCCAGTAATTCCTGTATTTTAGCTTCTAATGTTATTATCTCATAACAGCCCGACGATCCATTATTCGATTTAATATCTCTAATTGTTTTCACAACGTTACCAACTCCACCGACTAGTGTCCCCAAAGCGGAGAGACCCGCGATTATTGGTATTAACGGTAAAACACCACCAGTTTTTGGGACCTTGATCACTCTAGGTTTATTATTCTTATTACCAGTTTTGTTTTTTCGAACATGTTGCTTAACGCCGTCAATAGCTGCTTTAATTAATTTACCCATGTTCGTTGTTCCAACAGTGTTGTACGCTTTCATTGATTTTTTTATCGCTTTTTTAGCCACGCCAACAATATTTTTAAATCCACATCCACCACCGATTTTACGTTTGGTCTTCATACCCGTAGTGACTATCCACGCAGCAGCTTTTTCCTTAAAAACCCGCGTCTTTCGCTTTTACTCTATCCCACGCACGATTTTCCAACTCACGATCTGCTTTGTTACGATCAAATAAAGAATTACTCTTGTCGTAGGCGATATCGTGATTCCTACAAGCAGAATCTAATCTATTTATTCCTCTCTGTCCTAAAGATAATCGTTTTTGTAAATTAGTCCCGGGTCCACAGTACTGATATCCTGGTAGATGTACTTCAACTGGTAAACTATTTATTAGTGTGTTTAATAAACTACTACCGCTATTGGTCTTGACCTCCCGACGCGTCGGCATTGTATGCTCGTGTTATTCAACTAACACATGTCTTTATATCATGCGTTTTATTAATCAGGAAAAAAAACTAAAGGTTGAAAATATCGACCCCCCATCATCTTTCAAAAAAAAATCAAGACACGGGTCACTTTTTCCGAATACAATACGAGCATTGATAATCGGACCGTCCGGTTGTGGTAAAACAAATTTAATTTTTACATTGCTAACGCATGAAAATGGAATTAAATTTGAAAATATATATATTTATTCGAAAACTTTAGATCAGGTTAAATATGTTATGCTCGATGATATTTTAAGTGAGGTTCAGGATATACATTTATTTAAATACCATGATAATGAAACCGTAGCAGCTCCGGAAAGAGAGTTACCGAACTCGGTTTTTATATTCGATGACATTATATGTGAGAACCAGAACATAGTGCGTTCAAATTTTTACGTGGCAGGCATAATCAAATAGATGTGTGTTACTTGGCTCAATCTTACTCGCGTGTACCGAAACAACTGATTCGAGATAATGCTAATTTTATTGTTTTATTCAAACAAGATGAAATGAATTTAAAGCATGTTTACGATGAACACTGTTCGGGGGATATAAAGTACGTTGAATTTAAAGACTTTTGCACGATGTGTTGGCGAAAAGGGAGATTTGAATTCGTTGTTATTAGCAAAGAAGATGAACGCGACAACGGTCGTTACAGGTTTGGGTTTGACACATATGTCGTTATATAATATTTCTATATATATGTATATATATTGTTATAGCAAAATATATATCATTTATCTGTAATCATGAGTGGGTCAAACAAGTTATTGCTTACGGATATTATTCAGGCGAGAGAAAATATAAAAAGAAAATATAATGCATTGAAACAAGGAAAGTTTGAGTCGGAAACGATGATGAACAACACTTTTAGTTCTATTATCGAGCCGCTTAACAAAATACAGCAACACTTGAAGCCATTGCAGGAAACAGAATTCTCGCCACCGTACAAGGCCACGTTTACAAGTTGGAAGAATAATGAAAATGAAAACCAAATGTTTGATTCAGATGATATGTATAATGCGTTTAAAACGCAACCATTCGCCGGAATGGATAAAGTGTACGGTCCGAAAAAACTCCGCAATGGTGATATTGTTTTGGGTAGAAAAAAAATTAAATTTACCAAAAACGAGTTACATATCGAGTGTGTTGATGACGGGTCTGTAACTTATCCGTTAACGTTAGGTCTCGCTAGTTTATTATTTGTTAAATCTCCGAAAAAATATACGAAAAGTGATTTGAAAATGTATAAAGAAATATTAAATAAAACATCAGCGCATAGAACAAAATATGGAAAAGAGATAAAAATATCGAAGGGAAAGAAATATGAACTAATATCGAATCTGTTTTCAACCGTCGGCGGCGGTAACAGGGTCAAAGATATTATTAATATGCGATTACAGAAAACGCAAAGTCTAGTTTATTGGAACGATGATAACGAATTGGTCGATAGATTACGTTTACTATATTCATCTCTTGCAGCGGGTAATACAGCTGTACGTAATGAAATAAATACGATTTGCGAAGAATTGGTTGAAGCTAAATTATTGAAAAATATTCCAAATGTCTAAACACGATATAGCACTAGAACTTCATAAACCGGTCAGAAAAAATTACACAAGACGACGGGTAAATGTTTACTATAAAAACGATTTATTTCAAGCAGATCTTATCGATATGATATCATATTTTAGAGAAAACAATGGATATAAATATATATTATGTATTATCGATTGTTTTACTAAATTCGCCTGGGCTATACCATTAAAGTCTAAAAAAGGTGAAGAAGTCACCTTAAGTGCAGGTAAAATATTTATCGATAGACACCCGAATCTGTTGCAAGTCAATCGCGGAAAATAATTTTATAATAAACATTTCAAGAATTTGATTGAAAAATGCAATATAAAAATGTATTCTACGTACAGTACAGTAAAAGCGTGCGTTGTCGAGCGATTCAATCGTACTTTAAAAGAGAAAATGTTTAGGCAATTTACTGCTAGGGGATCTTACGAGTGGGTATCAATTTTACCTGAGTTGATGGATAATTATAACAATTCTATACACAGAACAATCGGTATATCCCCCAAACAAGCCGAGGTAGACTCATCACTTATAAAAATAAAAATTTGTAAGATTAAACATACAAAAAAAATTAAATTTACTGTTGGCGATAAAGTTCGTACCAGTATGCATAAAGGTGTTTTCGTTAAAGGATATCTACCTAATTGGTCTACCGAAATATTTACTATTATAAAAGTAAATAAAACATCACCAACAACATTTATCTTGGAAGATTATACCGGTGAACGTATTGCCGGTGGATTTTATGCCGAGGAAATATGTAAAACAATTCACCCTGATAAATATCTAGTTGAAAAAGTTATTCGTGCTAGAGGGCGTAAAATATTCGTTAAATGGTTGGGGTTCGATAGCTCGCACAATAGCTGGATAAATAAGACAAATCTTAAGATATAATCAAACAGTTGTCATTTAACCATGGACGTGTTTGGTAGTTCTTCATCTAGTAAACTAAATAAACTAATTTCAGACGGAAATAAAGTGTTTGAATATAATTTTAAAAAACACGGTAAATCGATTGATGAAAATCACGAGAATATTGAAAATCTCAGAATGAAAACCGAATCGTTTGATAATCGTCTACGTGAAATTGATGATAAAAACAATATTTCCTTATCACTTCTTAATGATAGTGTAATTAAATTACAGAGTGGGCTATATCTCTCGGAGAGGGAAATACTGAAAATAAATTCACGAGTCAACTCTCTTGAAGTTCATATAACAGACAGTACATAATTTTCTACTGCTTAAAGAATGACGTGCTCACCATCCTCTTCGGGGATTTTAGATATTAGATGCGTGCTCGGAACAAATTCTAAATATTTAATCAAAGAGATGTCTGTGATTGATACAAATAGTTGTGCAACTCAACACTGGCTTTTTAAACATTCATCGAGCACAGTACAAAATGCAAAAAGTAGACGTGTAAATCTGTGGCTGTTAAGAAATTATCATCAACTATCATTGGTTTGCGGTGATGTAGAGTATAAAGAAATCGAGCGGATTTTAAATTCTTTGAAATTCGACATTATCTATGTGAAGGGCGAAGAAAAACGACAAATAATCGAAAAGTTTATCCCGCAAATCAAGGTGATAAACATGGAAAATCTGGGATGCCCGTGACTAAATACAATATTGAACGATTACAATGAGAGAGATTTTTCATTCCAACCGTGTTGTATTTATCATTCGTACTTAAATCCTAGAAATTGTACGTTTAATAAAATGTTTGCTCTAAAAAATTGGTTTATAAATAATTCTTAAAATTATATTAATGTGTAAAACTTGTGTATTTTTTTAATAAATGCAATGATGGTATAATATCATTATGTAATATAACAAAAATATGTTTGTATGTTATTATAATATCCTAGAATGGGAGCAGGCGTATTAATCTTTCTTGGTTAGTAATCGAAATAATGCGATACCCGATTATTAATACACAGATACCAAACGTAGTTTTGGTTGTAATCTGGAAAAAATATATATATATGTATATTGAGATAATATTGAATGCAATGATCTTTATAGAGAGTTATCGTAATGGTATCCCTAAATTGTTTGAAAAATATATTTATCAGTAATCTTTAAATGGACGTATTGTATTTTATAATCATGCAGCTGTGCAGTAACTACGTTATATATTATCATTAAATACGTTTAAATATTTTTCAAATATGTGATAAACCCTCATACTTCATGGTGGCTTAAACGAATATCAAACAATAAAATCTAAATGAAAATATATGGAGTGGGGCTTATGACAAGGTCTCTTTACAGGGTATAAGGATCTGAAAAATCTAATAAACATTCATTCGTACCTCAATACTCTCAACTAGTTGTTCTGCTTTTACCGAAACACTTCAAATATTCAAGTAAGTCTATTTTATGTATTCAAATTTATTATTATTATTGTTATTATTATTATTATTAAAATAAATTCATTATGCTTTTTATATTTTATTTTCAAAACGATAGTTAAGTGTTTGTGAATAGTTGTGTTTGCATTTTTTTTTTCTAAAATAAAATAGAATATCTATTCACATAATATAAATAAATATAAATAATAATAATAATAATAATAATATGATATAATGATTTTCAAATGGAAATTTGTTTTTGCATTTTTATATATAATATATATTATTATTTTATATTATAATAATATACTATTATTTTACTATGTATACAAAATATAAAATTAAAAAAACATTTTTAATAATTATATATACATAATTTCAGAATGGATTCAATTTTATTATCTCTGCAAGCGCAGGCTCAAGGACCACGATTTTGCTCGATGGAGGAATTATGTATAAACGTGGAATATGTAATTGATTCATTCGAAGTGAAAACCACAAAATTTGGGGTCAGCGTGTTATGCGAAATATTCGATTTAATAGGAGAGCGCCTTTCCATTTTTATGCTGAGATCGGTAAAAATGACGAGGGAGCAATGTGAGGAATACAATGCCAGAAAGGAGAGGTGCATAAAAGTAGTTTACCAAGGAAAGCTTGGGAAGTCATTTGTATTTAAGTTTGTTTGAAAAAAAATTTTACAAATAAAAAAATATGTTTTTAAAAATCTAACTTGTTTTATTTTGTTATTTTCCTTATTCTTAAAATTAACAATGTATTATACACGTATTTGTATAGAAGGTTTATAGTCGCTAAAAAATAATAATTAGTAATATAAGTCTTATATAATGGTAATCAAATATTAATACTGAACAACAGTAGTTGTTAACAAGATTTGGTGTATAAAAATTAAATAAATAAATATTATTATTATGTATCTAACATAACAATAAAATAAATACGATTATTAAAATACTTTAAAATACAAATTAATACAATATACAGGTAAAAAATATAAATTTTACACTATTCTATAGACTGAATATAATACAGGTACAATTAATTAAAGAAAATATGTTTTTTTAAATCCAACTTGTTTTACTTTATTATTTTTTCTATTCTTAAAATTAAAATCTATTATACACGTTGTTTGTATATAAGGATAGAGTTGTTAAAATAATTAATAGTTATATAAGTTTTTATATAATGATTGCAAACAATAGTATTCAAATATTAATCCCGAACGACAGTAATATTTTACATGATGTATTATACAAAAATCGATTAAATAAATATTATTATGTATTTAACAAAAAAATAAAATAAAATATGAGTATTAAATTACTTTAAAATACAAATGAATACAATATACAGATAAAAAAATAAAAACAAATAAATCTTTTACTATTCTATAGACTAAATATAATATAAGTACAATTAATTTAAAAAAAAAAAAATTACAGAGTTTTATAATGACCGTGCGCATAGGTATGAACACGGTCATCGAGAATAACGCGTTTATCATCCAATCTGTTCAAAGTCATCTTCAACGTTTTTACAGTTTTCACCTGATGATTGAATGATCGGATTGAAACGTTTTCTCTATACGGTGTATACGGAGTATAGACTGGGTGTTGATGTAGAGATGGGGTTGTGATATTAATAACAGGATCGATGGCGGCGATCCTATGTATATTTTTTATAACTTCTGCAGCACAGAGTACTGCATGTGTTTTCTTCATCACCTCATTATCAACGCATTCGTTGTCATCTGAATCGCTATCTTCAGCAAACAAACACTGTTTGTGATCGTCGAACGTTATGTGATTTTTAATCACATGTCCTCTAATCCCTTTAGCACGAATGTTCACCACCCGTTCAATGTCGTACGCGTAAGATTTCGCCCGGAGTGCTACATACTCGTACATCGTACAACCGTCTGTCTCATCCGAAAAAAAACCGGGGATTTTCTTACGCGTGTCCGCATAACATGGGTGATCTCGGGGTAGATTAGAGGTGTCCATACGAAGCAACAAATTTGGATTGTTCGCCAAATCATAATAAAAATCGTCCGTCTCGATATGATATACCAGCGAATCTAAAATAATAATAATAATAATTTATGATATATTTTTTGAAAAATTAATTAAATATATATAAATATATACCTGTATCCGTATACATCAATGTTATGGCATCGTTATAATGGTTTTTCATTACGTTATAATGATAATCATACATTAGTGTCTTACTAATATCGAGTACTGCAAAACCAATATAAATTGGTTTGCAAAAATCAATTATTTTATTATGCATAGACACTGCTGATAAATTATCATTACAAATTGTGCAGATCTTGAATGTTGGTTTGTTAACGAGTTTAGTTAATCTTTGCGAAGATGAAACCAGTTTGATTTTTATTCGTTTTCGCATAGACTCCATAGTTTTTCCTAAAAATTTAATTTTTAAAAAATTTAAAAAATATAATTTAATATTATGTGTATTAATATTTACCGAACACCGCATTGTTCATAAGCTTAAAGAAATCTTTTTCAAACTCGTTAACTGATTTTTTTCTCATCTCTGTGTTAAGGTTTATATATGAAGCCATCCATGGAGATTGATGAAATTCCAACACACGATGCACCTAAAAATGAAATAAATATAGTTAACATGTGTATATAGTGTAAAGAGGGGTATATATATATATATATATATATATTTTTTTTTTTAATTACGTTTAATACATACTTTATCAACAACTAAACCGTTAGCCATGGCTTGTTTGAGGTTTACATAATGTACGATGTAATTTTTTTTAACCTCAAAAGTAGCCATCAATTTTCGTACGCGAGATGTGTGTGGTATGCTGGCGAATGGCAAGAATGGAAGATCATTATGCACGTCGTGCAAGCCTTGCGGGTATGAGATATCGACTTCGTAAATTCTACCTAATTTATCCGTCTCTCTCATCCACTCGAGTTGTGCTAACGCGACGTCAAGATTCCCCAAGTACCAGCGAAATTCACCGTACGGCATGTAACGACTCATCGCCCATCCGTATAAGTTATTACCTGAAATTTAAAAAATATATAATAGGAAAAAATTAATTAAAACAAATTTAGAAAATTAAATTAAAACAATTTACAGTCTTGGTAGATTAGCCATGATTTCGGCTTTTCATTGTCGAACGTCGGTGTTTTATAGTTGTTGGCCTTAGCGTACCGCATACTCGCTTGAACCAACCCCCCGCGTATACCCTGCTCTATCATCAACAACATTTCATAATCTGTGAGGAGATCGAGATTAATCGAGGTGTATTTCAACATACAATCGAAACTAAACCCGGGTGCGGTATAATAGTAAGCCGGGTCTAAATTGTATGTTGAAATACAGATATTCCGAAAATTCTCAAACACATCAGCTAGCAACAGTACATCGATTTTCAAATATAGATCACTGTACTCACCGAGAGTACGACATTTGAAGTGATCCCAAACCCGAATCGCATGCGTGTAGTCAACGTCTTCTATATGCGACTCGGTCAATGTACTGTAAAACTCAGATTTTCCCGGTAAGCTCGTATCAGACAGTTTGGACCAGCTGTCGGTGTATTCATACGGATATACACCTTTACGTGTTACTAGAGGCATATCGATTGAGGTGAATACTTTCGCGATTTCACGAAATTTTATGAAATCATCGGACGAAAGATTCTGCACCAAGCTCGACAAGCTCGATGCCATGAAACGACATGTATCGATAAACCTAATAGTGAATTCGTTATTAATATATTTTGTAAATGAAATAAAATTTTCTTCACTATTAGGAATGACCGATATTCTGTTGTTATCATACCCCAACTCTGTAACAATAAAATGTGCATCGTATTTCGATAGATTATGCAAAAAACACGGAACGAATTTCTGTGTTTTGAGCTTCAGATTGCACGTGTTACATAGTGTTTTTAAAAACTCCCCTGACAAGTGGTCGTGATGCGCAACTTTGCAATTTTTTTCATTGAAAATTGAATTACATAAGTCGCATCCGGTTTTTAAACTATGTAAACGCGAATCCTCATCACTTATTATAATCGCAACGTTTGTCGCTTTTAATAATTTGCATATTCTATCGGCTACCTTGGTCACAGCTAGTACAAATTGTCTCGCCACATCATCACAGGACTCGGATCCGCGGAAAACGATCGGCGTTTGCAGAATTTCATACCTTTCAAGTAGTTCCACCGATACATTTTCCGAAGTCTTCACGATGAACCCATAGCTCATCGGTCGATGTGAATGAAATGCTTGAGTGTTTTCACCATATCTTTCCGTTATTTTCAACAGAAGAGCTTCGAAGTCTGCGTATATTACAAACGGTAAACGTTGTGTCTTGCACCACGCTTTAAACTTCAAAGTGCTCCCCTCCGTTGGCATAACTGGTAAGATTGGTTTGTGCACCCCGCATATTTTTTTATGCTCTACGAGTGCGGGCATACCGTACGGTTTATATTTCCGAGGTCTGCTATCGAAACTGGTGAAACACTTTTTGCAGAATAACAATTCATGCTCGTACAAAGTTTTCTGGTTTCGTACAAGCCGCGAAAAATTCGATATGTACGCGTAATGATTTTTATTCAAATTGTTGACGAGTAAAAGATCGAAATGATTCGTTTTTTCCTCGTCAACAACTCTTATCGGGTATGCGAGGTTGGTATTCAATTTTTTACAAAATTGAATACCATACACGTTTACAGATGTATCAGGATTACAACTTTCAAATATTTTAGTCTCTGATACAGGTGTAGGTGTCGTTAACCTTGAAAAATCATAACGGTACTCTTCATTAAAATAATTAATATCGACGCGTGAAGAATTGTTATTTTGCACGTGCTTTACCAGAATCGCCCATTTAAAACACTGATGATCAATGTTTTGTGGGTTTATAACAGCTCGCCTCTTTATTATGTCCTGCGGGAGTGGAATATATGAAGACCCGCCTAAAGGTGAATATTTATACACTCCTAACAATAAACCGTTGATATGTGATAAGTTGTACCCGCTCCCTTTATTCGCGTAAACGTCTTCTTCCATATGAAGAATTAAAAAGTCACTATCGACCGCAGCCTCGATATCACTATATGCAAACAACTCCCTTGCCGACGTTTTAAACGCTCGGTTTTGAGACGATGTTTCAACATTAGGGATATCGTAGGTGGCTTCCAACTTTAAATTATATTTGATCGGGTGAACGTGTACACATTCGTGTAATTTATCGATCAACACTGATTTTACAAACCCGAAAAAGTGTGGTAATTATTGAATTTCTCCATATTTTTTCTGTAATACCACACAACTCCGCGTTTAAGTGAAGCATTAATTTCGATAAAATTGTATGCGTTCACCGATTCTACACGTGACTGTTTGCGTGCAATATTTTTATTAGTTGTCTTATTAAAACGTTTACGCGATAAAATATCGGTGGAGGGGTTGCCGAGTGTGTTACCATTCACATGTACATTATTAAATGTCGATGATGATGATAGAGTACACGCGGAAAGAGGAGATAATCGCTCTCGATTTTCTATATCACCTAATATATTAAATTATTATTATTATTATTAGTTTTCATATTTAAAAAATATCTAAAGCAAGTTCGGAATCATGTTAAGCAATGTTACATTCAAATTCATATTTGTTAATTCAAAATAAAATGATGTTTGAATATTACACGCAGAAGGGGTAAATAAAACAAATTACTTACCGTGTACGCTTTTGACGTGTCTACCAAGATTGTCCCTCCTAGTAAAAACTGTTGAGCAGACGATGCACACAAATGTTGAATCCTCGTGTGTTTTCATGTGTCTTGATAAGTTACTTTTATTGGTGTAAGTTTTTGTGCAGAAAGTACAGTTAAACATCATGATATTAAAATAAAATTAACTTGAAAAAATAGTTATAATATTTTTTCTGGAATGTGTTCACTTTTAAAAATTGTATAACACGAAAGGCTACTGGAAACAGACTGATTTGAAATGAGTGTTTCAGTATTTATTTAAAACACTCGTTATACATATTTTTATCTCATCGAGTAGTATTATCGCCCTTCCAGGGAAAAAAAAATATACAATCTGAATTTCAAATATTTTGTTCAAAGATTACACATACCGACAATATATACGTACATATTATACGATAAGACATCATGTTGAGATCGTCGGTGGTGGATGCGGCGGTGTGGGACGGGTCGACGTTGATGGCGTGGCGGGGGGGGAGGACTCGTGCGTGAGGAAAGGGACGGGAGGACGTTTAGGTTTTTAAACGGCGGCGGCGGCGTCGTCGTCGGCGGCGGCGGCGGCGGCGGGGTCTCGGCACGTGCGGTGATATCTCTGGTCGGCGGGTGGTCGCAGGACGTTCGGGTGTATCGGGCTGACGGATGAATGAGAGAGACGGCTCTTGGCGGGCGGGCGGGTGTCAAAATGTTTTTACGGTGAGCAGCGGGGGTGGGGGGAGCCGACATCGAAGCGCCGTCCACGCGTCGTCGTACGGTGTCCATCGCGGTGTCCAAGAGACGTTCGCAGCGCGCGCGCGCGCGTGTGTGTGTGTGTGTGTGTGTGTGTGTGTGTGTGTGTGTGTGTGTGTACGATGAAAAAAAAGGGTTTAATCACGTGATTACACGGCACATTATCCCGGCGTGTCAGCGAATCGTTCAATTACACCGGCGGAAGAGGGGTAGGAGTCAATCTAGTAACTGACGGTGAACGCGTGTGGAACGATGATGAGCAGAGTTAATTAGGTGATAATTGATCAATTATCAAAGGTTAATTGAGGTTAATTGGAGTTAATTGACGATAATTAGGGTTCACCGAGGAAGTTAGATGGAAATTGATCAATTATCAAAGGTTAATTGAAGTTAATTGAGGTTAATTAGAGTTAACTAAGGTCAATTTGGTGGAAATTGATCAATTATCGAAAGGTTTCATCTCCTGTGAATGTATGCAAAGTTGGAACAATGCCTTTAAAAAATGAAATATGACGATCTTCTGATTCTTCCAACGCTTTTAACATTCTCATCTCAACCTCATCTATCTTTCTTTTACGAGATCCAAGTTGCTTTCTAGGTGGTATTTTAAATTGGCCACTTTCGTTTCTGTTGTCATTTTCTGAAACAGTTGGTTCAGTATCTTCGTTACCCGAGTTGATAGATAAACTATCCTCAGTTGACCGTGGACAAAATACTTTTGATAAAAATTTCAGCTGTTCTGCGTAGACGTATTTTTTTATTGCTGATGCAGCAGCACCGGATTTATTTAGTGATTTTTCTTTTTTCGTAGATTTATTAAATGCATCTCAAATATTCACCCATCGCTTCACAACTTCCTTATCTAAAAAAATTATAAATAATTTATTTTGGTTTCAGGTGTTTAGCAAGTGGGTGTACTTTTACAGATTTACATCTTAATTACAGACTTGGCATTTCAACCATCAGTAACATAGTTAAAAGTGTATGTATAAGTATATGGGAAGTAATGTTAACTGAGTGTATACCTCTCCCTGATAAAGAAAAATGGGAATCGATTGCTAAAGAATTTGAGACACGAGCCAATTTTCCACACTGCCTAGGGGCAGTCGCCGGAAAACACATCAGAATCATTAATCCTCTAGGTTCCATGTATTATAATTACAAAGGTTATTCTTCAGTAATTTTAATGGCTGTAGCTGATGCTAATTATCGCTTTGTATACGTCGACATCGGGAGTTATGGAAAAGATTGTGACTCATCTGTATTCAAAAGGTCATCATTGTGGACATCAGTTATAAATAATAAGCTAGAAATACTTATTGAAATAAATGTTATCGGAATAGAAAATCACACATTACCTTATTTCTTCGTTGGAGACGAGGCATTTGCGCTCCACAAACATTTACTTCGCCCTTTTGGTGGATCGAAACTTACAGAAAAAAAAAGGATTTTGAATTATCGTCTAAGTAGAGCTCGGAGATATGTAGAGTGCACTTTCGGAATTTTGAGCAACAAGTGGAGGATATTTCACAGACCAATGAACTTGGAACCCGACTTTGCAGTTATAATCGTCAAAGCTTGTGTCATTCTTCATAATTTTGTTCGAGACAGGGACGGATATCAAGTTGAGGACACAGAAGTAATAATAGGTCTTGATGAATTACAAAGAGAACAAGAAACACGAGGAGGATTGACAGCTAATAATGTCCGCAATGTTTTAAGTGATTTGTTAAGAACCAATGGTTTTTATTATAAATGTTAAACAGAACCTTGTATAGTATGACAGAGCATTGTAAGCCTCGCCAGTCGAAAGGAATTGCTGATGCAGCCCTTTCGACTGGACACCGGCCCGACCAACACGGACGACTAGAGTCAGTGTTGTGTGGAACGTTGTTTTGTACAGTATAGCTGTACTTATTCAATTTCAGAGCCTTCATTAAATAATATTGTATTAGTTTTTATTTCCATCAATAAATTGTAGAGTAACGTCGCTGAACACAGTCTCTTTTTATTTAAATATCGCGGTCTCTTAAACGAGTCCGTAACATTTTTAGTGGCAGCGGTGGGATCCGTGGATTCCAGTATCCAGCTACTGTGTCAAAGGGTGACAGCTATAAAACTGGTGGTAAAAACTAGTATAATTAATCGGAGCATTCAGAATATCCAGAGCATCCGGTCAATCAGAACATTAAGAAGAAAAACGAACAAAAGAAAAAATAAATCAAGAAAATTATACGGTATTATAAAACACATTTAATTATAATAACCGATTCGAAACTCGCAGTTTTGCGCGGTAAGAACATTCTTGGACGCGACCGGCAGATACATTTCGTGGTAGTCCCCGCTACTACACGCCACCCTTCCACAAGTAATGTCGTGTCACACGTGTCGTCGCCATCGTGAGTTCTTCATCGTCGTCGACGTGTTTGAAGGCCATCGGAGCCGTCGTCTTTATCGCTACCGTTGCACATTGTCGCAACATTAGCCACCGTCACTAGGTGTGCTATAGCAGTGACGTAAAATTGCCGCCGTAACATACGCGCCGCCGCAACCGCTGTTCGCGTTGCCGCCGGAATAAACGTCTCTGCGCACAACGCGTTATTACATCTCAGCAAAAATCGAATTGACCTCGATTGTGATAACGTTGTATTTACAAATACGAGTGTAGTCGTATACGGAATATTAAACATTCAGAACATCTACAGAAAAAAAAAAAAGAAAAAAAATTGACCAAACGAAACCCACTATACATAGTGGTCCCCGCGCCAGCAGTTTCGGGGCTTGCGAACGTCGTTTCAACAAGAGCTGTCGAAGAGGATTTTCGACGTAAAACGAACACTGAGCATTACAGAGCATTCCAGACCATCCCGGACCATTCCCGATCATTCCAGACCGTTCCAGACCATTCCAGATCATTCCAGACCGTTCCACGGTGTTGGGGGGGGGGGTCGGAGCGAATATTCATATGACTCGTTATCAGTACCGAACAAACGTGTTGACCGGCTGGTGTTTTATCGGCTCATATGACAACAACGTGATCATCAGCCGGCATTCGTTCGAGCGCTGTCCTGAACAGTCAACCTAATTCATTGTGTTGATCAAATAAATTTTATAATGCAGCAACTATTTCCCGATTAGAGCTGGTTATGGATCGACAACGTTGATCAACTTGTTCATCAGTAGTTCCCATGAAATAAATTTGGAGAAATTTGTGATCTGAATCTGGCAGAGGTATAAATGATCCTGCAGGATGATAAATTTGCCCTTGGATTTTGAACGTTGGCATATAATTGTCACATATGATTTCTGTTGCACCGAACGATGTCATTTTGAAACATGAATTGTACTTACGTATGTTTGCCAAGAAACGTTTCGACTGGCTTGATATATCTGATACCAACGTTGATAATGGTTCAGGTGGTAAATGCAATTCTGGCAATTTCACTTTACCACCTGCGCAGCACATTCCTGGAGTTTCGTTTTTGAATTTCAATGCATGGCAAGATTCGCATAACTTGTCCATATTTCCAATGACGACACATCGATGGCGACTGTAATCATATTCCGCATCGTGATGGAACGCAGCAAGATTCAATTCAAGGTGCATCGTCCGTCTAGATCGATCATAGTGTTCTCTTCTTAAAGTCAGACTTGCTCTCCGTCGGTCAATGGTATAAGCCGAGTGGGCTTGAGCAGCTCGTTCTCGCATGGTTTCCAATCGTGATGCTTGTTGCTAAGTTGATTCGGAAGCTCGAAAGGCCTTTATCGTTCGTGTTACAGATGTAGATCAGCCAATCGATTTCCGTTTGGGGGGCATAACTGTCGATGATATAGTGGATAAATTTATAATCAGAATCTGACAGAGGTAGAAACACGATGATAAATTTGCCCTTGGATTTTAAAAGTTGGCATGTAATTCTCACGTACGACGCTAAAACGTTGACGATAAAGGTGGCTACATTACCATTGCTACTACACGCAAACTACTTACACCTTTGCAAGGCGAAAAATTACTAATTACCCACGAAAACTGAAAAATTGTATTTTCTAATCACAAACTAATAAAAAACCATGCCAGAAACTTCATAAAAAACATATGACGGTTGCCCTTGGTAACTATCTGACGTCACACCCTTAGTTACGGCGAAAGGTAAACAACTCGTAGTTGTGAAGGACCACCGGTTTACCGGTGCCGGGTTTTGAAACCTTTAAGGAGCCGGGTTTTGAAAACTTTTAAGAGACAAAAACCATCCCGGAACCACGCTGAGTACGTAGGAAAAAACCCTATCAAAATCCATCCAGCGGTTTGGTCAGGCATCGGTAACATACCTACGGACAGACACTAATTCATTTATACATATATAGATTATTTATGATGAAATTATGAACGAACGTAATAACAAAACACTTGGATTTTTTACCGGGTTTTATTCATAACTAAGAAATGATTTTGTATAGGTGTATATTACGGAATATATGTGAAAATTAAACACAGGTCCACGTGACGAAGATAATTTAAATTTTGATATGAAAATAGTCCTAAAGCATGAACAACATATCTCTTGTCGTCCCAGACGTCTGTTGTAGAGCAAACAACGAAATTAACGGGTAATTACTAATTATTGACGAGGTGTTTTATGATTGCGTAATAAGAGAAATAATAGTCCTGTTTGCGCCGAAACATGGGATATCTGTGTTTAACTTCCTGCTCTCTTGTTCGTAACGGCCGTTGCGTTTGTAGCTACAGTGCAAGTTGGCAACAGTGGTCTTACTAGTGTTGTGAACAACACCCCAGCTATGAACCACGACCGTGGCATCGATGTTTTTTTATTAAGTAAATAATATAGTAGTTATATCAGGCGGCATTGGTAACATTGATACAAGTCAACAACGCACCCAGGATTTTTTCAAGGGTTGGAAGTCCTAGAATAATAATAAAACTCATTTCATACAATAAAGATAATTTTTACTTTTTATTATTAAAACCAAAATGTATAGTTATAAAAAAATATACTATTTTGATATTGATATTTTAAAACAAAAGAATCCACAAAATTGATTATAAAAAACCTAATCGACGTTTACCTGTTGCTAATAATTAAAATAATCTTACACATTTTTCCACTTTAAAAATACTCAAGGTTGTGGGGTCAGGACCCGAGGTTCACCTCCTTGGTTGCGCCACTGATACAAGAGAGTATGCTGCGACTTTTCGCTCTCTTTTTGTTTCGTTCTTCGTTGATCTAGTGTGTTTTTCGAGTCCAGTTCCCATCTGCAGTCCATTTGGCAATACCAAGTTTTTTCACATTCTGTATTTTGTGAATCAGCTCTGATAATTATCGTTCGTGCAATGGTATTGTCATCATCAAATACTTTTCCTCAGTAGGGTGGTCAATATTATATTACCAGAAGCTGTTGTGTTATGAATAACGTGGTATATTGTTATGTTAGGATCTGCGGCGGGAGATCAATTGTTTTTGTAAGTTTTTCGTCAAGTGACCGTTGGCTAGGTGGTCGCACGCACGCGGGTTGTACCATATAATTTTATTTTTGCGTTTTATTTACGTTCCCCGGCGCGGTCGCGTGGATGACATCAGCCACCCAACACGGTCACGTATGAATATGATTTAACATTTGTGTAGTTTTTATGGCCAATTAAACTTTTGTAAAAGTTATAGGAACAAATTGTATGAAGAGCACAAAACGATTTTAATTTGTTATATTAACGAACGCGCAGAAGATAGCAGCCAATTTGGCTGCCTATCCTCCTGGTCGCGAAGGTGACCTCTACTGGTGATCTACATACTGGAAGAAGTCTGTAGGTTGTACGTTGTATGTGAATTTCTGGGAATTAAATAAATTATGGTTAAGGACAATTTTTCAAAGCTCTGACGACCATTAATTAGATTTACTAAGAGAGAAAAATTATTTATGTCATAGATTTAAAGAATATTTTCCATGAAATGCATATGAATGAAAAATCTATCCCTTACACATCTTTTGGAATTCTGATTGGACAATACGAACACTTAAAAATGCTATTTGGTTTAACAAACTCCCCAAGAGTATTTAATCGCTGTATCAAACTTATTTTTCGTGAATTAATTAGATGCAAAGATCTCTTGGTATATTTGGATTATATTATAATTGCTACTAAGATATTTTGCCAACATTTTAAGATATTGAAGAAGGTTTTATGTTTAGCTGCGAAACATGATATACAATTTCGATTTGATAATTGCTTTTTCGGTTAACAAGAAATAGAGTATTTAGGTTATTTAGTTAATAAACGAGGTATACAATCAAATTTAAGATATGTCGACGCTATGCTTAATTATCCTGTTCCGAAAAATTAAAAATAAGCTAGGCAGCTCCTCGGAATGGCCAGTTATTGTCGTCGTTTCTTTTATAATTTTTCAGTCATAGCTATGCCTTTATATGATCCGGTAAAAAAAAATTTGAATTGTATTTGGTTTAAATGAACAGGAAGCATTTAATAATTTGAGTTTGGCATTAACTAAAACATCCGTATTCGTTATATATTCACCCATCGCATATACAGAGCTACATTGTAACGCGAGTCCGACCTGTTTAGGCGCAATATTGTTTCAGAAACAAACAAATAACAGGATGAAACCCGTGTTTTATTTTAGTCCACGCACGTCGAATAATGAGTCGAAATTGTATAGCTGCGTTGTGGAGTGTCTAGCTATCATATACGTGATAAAACGGTTTCACAAATGCTTGTAGACGTCGTCGGACGATTACCACAAATATTAACTAGATATGTATAAGAAAATTACATCGTCACCCCGGCCATTAATTAAAAACATATACCCGATTGTACATTTAAAGAGTGCTAGTCAAATGGCACTCCATCTTACACGACAAAATCCATCGTTGGGAGAGATCTACCAGAAGTTTAATTCATTTTTATATGATATATATGAAACTTATGAAAAAAAAAAATTAGTATAAACTTTTTTTACCGTGTTTAGTTATCGTCGAACCGACGGTCGCGGACTGAGAGTGTCGCGCGCTTTTGCTTGTGGATGTACGCGTATATGTCGATAAGCACGAAATGCTAGCGTAATAGTATTACGTACAAAACTCAATAAGATTTGCATTATATTTCACATTTTTTCAATAAATTACACAGTACTCTGTAGTTTTATTCACCATAACGATTATATAAATGGTTTTATGTAAATATAAATGTCAATTAGTTGTACACTTTGTAATGCTTGCAAGCTTATTTTTCGGCGTATGATATAGTTTTTTTATTTTAATCAATTGGTGTGGGATAATATATAAAATGTTAGTAGTTAGGCAGATTAAATATAATTCATAATTCAAGTTTTCATTGATTATTATTTACTTTAATTAATATAACAAGTAAATTAACAAAAAATTATTAAATATATTATTCAAACCTGTTTAACAACAAATTGTATAGATTATTCGAACATATTCCATGTTAACATATTGTATAAACAATTATCAACAATTATCAACTCAAAAATAATAATAATATGGAGATGACGTTGATAGCGTAGAATATCATTATCTTTTTCTCCTAAATAGTCAATACTATTCTATATCATTAAACTCGTTAGTAGTCGATACATTTTAAAATTTTAAAATTGATAATAATTTTTTTAGTATATTACATTTGCTAAAGTAATTATTATAATGTAAATAATACAGGTAAATAAATTATACAGTTATACACAGTGATTTAGTGAAAATGTAAAATAAATAACCATTTTAAAACATAATATTTAATTATTTATATTTATTAAAGAATTTATATAAATTTAAAAATGAAACAAAGTAAAATTAATTATAATTAAATAGCTGAGATGCCAAAAACAAATATTTTACAGTCATAAAATAAACATCTATTTTTATATATAATATATTGTAATATATGTATATATTTTTATTTTAAAAATGAAACCCTTATTATTTTTCTGTTGATGGACATTTGTTTATCGACGTCTTATTATTGACAAATTCGGAATATTCATTTTTACATACTAATTAAATACATAATAATATTTTATTATCTTAATTTAAAATTATAATATTATCTATGTATAAAATAAAAATAGGTAAAATGCAATAAATTTTAAATTGCTTCTTTAGTCTAGGTTAGATATTCACAACCGATGTGCCAAGAACTTCAATTAAAGATAACGCGAAGTTATTGAAAATATAAAGAATTCATACATAGCTTTTTTTAACAATAAATGCAGGTTTGGTTATAACATATGACTATTTAAAATCAACGATAACAAAAAAGACTATAGATTGTAGGGTTCCCTGGGATTTTTATAAAATACCCAAAAATTTCGTAGACAAATAATTGTTGAAAAATACTGGTCTTGATATTAAATAAAAATAAAAACATTCATATAGTATATACATAAACCAAACCATAATAAATATTACTACTTGTTTCGATAACTGATGAAACTCAATAATTT
>CM032339.1:48112747-48194956 GCA_019022885.1 Schlechtendalia chinensis
CAAAGTCATACCCGACTGACGAATTTTTCAAAGGTATCCTTCAACAAAACTAAATGCGAATCGAATGTAGTATTAGTCAATAACATATCATCGACGTAGATATGAACGTTTTTTTCTTGGTGATATGTTGATTCTGTTGTTGACTTTAGTGCTGCTTCAAGGCCTTGTTCAAAAACAGTATTGGAAATGCTTAACCCGAACGGTAACCGAGTAAATGAATAAGTTCGTCCATCATATACAAATGAAACATATTTACGGACCGATGGATGTAAAGGTATTTTCCAGTACCCAGATGAGAAATCAAGGCTAGAAAAAATCGTTTACCGTGGAAACGGGACAGTAATACATCCACTGATGGAGATGCATCACGAGTTGGAACAATCAATTGGTTAATCCGACGGGCGTCTAAACATAGCCGTACAGAGCCGTCAGACTTTTTAACACATATTATGGGACTAGCGTATGGTAAGGAACTGCGTTCAATCACCCCCCATTCAAGCATACGGTTCAGTTCACGTTCAACTGCTGGTCTTTGAGCAAATGGAATTGGATATGGCTTTATCTTAAATGGGTCATCTCGAGAAACATCAAAACGACAAGTGTAAAGTGTGTTACATCCTGATCGATTGCTAAAGATACAATGATATTCAGAAAGTAACTCAAGTAATTTAGATTTTTCGGTCACAGTGACGTAATATTTTACTCATGTTGTTTAATATTATCAAATGGATCCAAGTATTCGATTGGTGTGTAGAGTGTGTTAATTACAGGACCGGTATTATTCGGTTTATGAACAAGGTGGAAAATAGTTTGTGCCGAGAACATATGTTGATCGTAAGTTGAGCGATATATATGGTCAGGTGACTCATAAACTGACAAAGAGGAAAATACATTCGAATCGTTGTTTTTTGTTGGTATACTAAATGAACACTGAAGGCCCCAATCTGGGAATTTTATTGTATTTATTTGATAACTTAAAATAACATTATAGCGAGACAACCAATCATCACCCAATATAATAGATGTTGATAAATTGGGTATAACTAAAAAAATGCAGTCGGCTTCCTGGTTATCAATTGAAAATGACAGTAAGACTTGGGATGTAACCTTTTTACTTTTAGTGCGTACCGCGGAAGAAACAGTGACTCCGTTCACAGGTAAAATGTTTATCGACTGCCCATCCGGTAGACTATCTTGTAGGACATTAAACATGTCTGCCGATATTGCAGAGACAGATGCACCAGTATCGAGTAATGCGTAAAAAACTTGGTTAGATAAATTAATTTTTAATTCAGGACGACTTTTGAACGTAATTGATGAACTAGGCGTAATGGCAACAAATTTATAAGTAGCGGGGTTGACGGCCGGTGCCCTTACTGCCGTTCCCCTTCCAGGTTTTCCGACACATCGAGTTGATGTACCGTTTGATCTTGAAGGGTGTGGGTACGTCCTTGTTCTCGAAAATTTCCTTGGTCACCACGGGATAAAGATGAAGCGTTGTTTCGGCCATGTGGAGGGTCGTAACGAATGTCCTGATTACGAAAACGACTATCATTATGACGGTGGTTAAAATTACGATTAACATCACGATAATTATTGAAATTGCGATTATCAACATGACGATTATTAACACTACGTTGGTTTTATGGCCAACCTTCACGAGCTGTCGCGGACTCATCGAATTCTGTTAATATAGATAATAGTTCATTTGTAGTGTTCGGGCCCTGTCCACGTAAAGCCACACTTATGGATTCTGGAAAATGTTGGATAATAATTGAGACCAAGTCTCGTTGATCAAACGACGGAGACAAATATTTAACACTGGCGATCCAACTCATAGCATGAGTAGTTAATCCAGTATAATAATTGTATGAGAATGGTCTTAATACATCGTCGCGTACTTTGCGCTGAGTTGCATCGGACCAGAATCGCTGACGAAACAAAATACAAAATTCATGGTAAGTTTGGGGAGTCGGAATTAATGATTCATACCAAACTCGAGCATCACCTATTAATCTTCTTTGAGCAGAAATTAATTGTTGTGTTGGCGACATTGGTGCATTTTCAAGGAAGGCGTCCAATTGACGAAGAAAACTCTCAGGATGTAAAACATTTATTTGTCCTGAAAATTCAGAAACCGTTTTATGAATGTGCTCTGAGGATCCACGAAATGTTGAACGGAATGGTTCTGAAACTGAAATATTATGGACAGGATTTATCGAGTTAGACATAAAGACTGGGACCGATGCGGATTGACTAAAACTAATTGACGAGACGTTAGGACGAACTGTTGATGAGTGTATAGATGTAGGTACTGAGGCAGAAGGAACATTTGCACTTGATGAAATCGCAGCTAGTTCCTTTAATCGAGCAACGTCCAGAGAAACACTTCTCATCTCATTTTCGAAAACATCAATACGGTTTAAGACTTCAGTATTAATGGTATTTTGTTTTGACATCTGATTTCCAAGAGATACAATGTCATCATCATTTCTTGTGACTTTGATGTCCACATTTTGCCATCGCTGTAAACATTGTTCGAAATGATCCTGTGTATTTTTGCTCTCATCTTGAATTGTTTTTAGCAAATTTGTTTCTAATTGATGGAATTTACCGTTATTCTCTGCCTGCATAGTTTTCAGTGTAGATTCATTTTTAAATAACATGTTATGTATCAAAGCAAATTGATCGTCAGTCGAACGAGCTGGTACACTGCTTCGATCTGACGTAGTAACAGACATAGTCATATGTGTGGGAACAACCATAGAAGATATGGTAGAAGTAGTTGCACTGGACGTTCTAGCAGTACACGTGGCAGTGGTCAACATATTTCTATCCTTCTTATTTGATTTTTTCAGTTCGACCCGCAAATAATCTGGAGGACGAGTCGTTCTTTTACCCGCACTATCCATACAAAGTGATAAGCGAAAATCGAGGAGAAGAGAAAAAAATAACGAAAGAACAAAATAAATAAATGATTAAAGCCAAGCAATCGAAACAATTCGAGACAATAATCAACAAAATTACAGAAAATTAAATCAAATACTCAGATATATCAATAAAATATCCACCACCCGTGATAAGGTGAATAAGAGATGATAATTGGACTAAAAGATATACATATATATATAAACTGGCCAACAAACAAAGAATTTTTTTTTTTTTTCATGCACTAATAGTTGAATTAGGCGTAGGGAATGTGGCGTGCCCATCGCCCGATACACTTCGCAGTGTATCGCAATAGCCCCACACTGCCTTTAATTAGGTGGTGTGGACTGGTCCTCCAGGTTGGGGGTTTAGCGCAGGGCTAACAACCCTGCCTTGTAAAAAACTTTTGTTCAGGAACCAAACAACAACAAGCCTCGGACATATAGATTCAATGGAAAAACGAACGGACACAGGAAACAGGATTTACTCTTTGGAACATGGAATATACGGACAATGTTCCAACCTGGAACAGCTATAAGTGTAGTCAAGGAAGTTGAGAAGTATAAAGTCAAGATAGTAGCATTGCAAGAAATCAGATGGAGTGACGAAGGAACCATAGACATAAATGATACCACTATTCTGTATGGCAAATGCAATGAAAGACGACAGTTTGGGGTTGGTTTCGCAGTACACAAAAGCCTAGTGCATACGATAAAAGAGTTCAAAGTTATCAGCTGTAGAATTGCTATTCTTATAGTTAAGGCCAAATTTTTTGATATAGTATTTATAAATGTACATGCACCAACGGAGGAGAAGTCACAAGAGGAAAAAGAAGAATTTTACGCAGAGATAGAAGATATCTTATCGAGAATAAACAATAGCAAAATACTAATTATACTAGGGGATATGAATGCGAAGATAGGAAAAGAACATTTCCTTAAGCCTACTATAGGGAAGTATAGCTTACACGATATAACAAATGATAATGGTATGAAACTAATAGACCTTGCAACTGGCAAAGGATTCAAGATAATGAGCACAATGTTTCCCCATAAGGATATACATAAAGGTACGTGGAGATCACCAGATGGACAACATGTCAATCAAATTGACCACATCCTAGTGAATGAGAGATTCACAAATGCTATCAACGACGTACGAGTATATAGAGGAGCGGATTGTAACTCGGACCACTACTTGGTAGTTGGGAAGCTCAATGTCAAGCTGAAGGCGAGACAACAGATTGATAACTCCAACTGTGTCAAATATGAAATAACAAAGCTCGAGAATGAAGAGATATGTAAAGCCTTTCAAACCGAAGTGGGGAGATTAACACAATTAACAGATGTAAATGAGACTCATTCTATTGAATCCCTCTGGGTGATTATAAAAAACATCATTACAAAAACATCAGAGGAAATCATCGGAAAACAAGGGAGAACTAAAAGGAAACCATGGTTTAACACAGTGTGCTAAGAAGCCATAATAAGAAGAAAAGAGGCGAGATTAAAATGGTTAACGGATACAACAAACCAACTCAATGGAATAAGATACACTACAAGAAGAAAGGAAGCCCATAATATATGCAGAGGAGAAAAAAGGAAGTATGTAAATAAAATTATAGAAATGGCAGAATCAGATCACAGAGCACACAGAAGTAGACAACTATACCAGAAAGTGAATGGGATGAGAAAAGGATATAAAGGACATGAAACATTTATAAGAAATAAGGATGGAGAACTGTTAACAACAAAGATGGAAATAACAGAAAGATGGGCAGAATATTTTGAACAGTTGCTTAACGGAGAAGACCCCGAAGGAATCTTTGATTGTATACAAGAACAACCCAATAATTGTGAATATGAAACACCTACAGTACAAGAAATTAAGACCCAAATTAAGAGTTTAAAAAACCATAAATCACCTGACGAAGATGGTATACAAGGCGAAATCCTAAAATGTGTTGATGAAACAATGATTGAGATGATTCATAAACTAATTGAGAAAATATGGAATACTGAAGAGATCCCTAAAGACTGGAATATTGCATTAATTTGCCCAATACACAAAAAGGATGATAAAAAAGAATGTAACAACTATAGAGGTATTGCCTTAGTGAATATAACCTATAAAATTCTATCGTATTGCATTCTAGACAGAATCAAGCCTTTGGCGGAAAATATTATAGGTGAATATCAAGGTGGTTTTAGAGAAAATAAATCCACAATAGACCAAATATTTATTATAAGACAACTAGCTCAAAAAACCTGGGAATTCGATCAAGAACTACATACACTTTTTGTAGATTTCAAAAAGGCATATGATAGTATCAACAGAGAAAGTATATACAAAATTTTAGAACATTTCCGAATACCACAAAAACTTATAGGATTAATTAAAGCCACTTTAAATAGGACCATGGTAAAAGCGAAAGTTGGTAATGTACTATCAAGAGAAGTTCTGGTGAAAACAGGCTTACGGCAGGGTGATGCACTATCCCCAATTATTTTTAATTTAGTTCTGGAAAAAGTAATTAGAATGATGAATATCTCATCGGATGAAGGGGTGAAACTCGATAGAACATCAATAAGTATTTTAGCGTACGCAGATGATATAGTACTTTTAGGGAATAATATAAATACAGTGAAAAGGCTGTGCGAAAGACTTATAACAGCAGCGAGAAGAGTAGGATTGCAAATTAACGAGGAGAAAACAGAATATATGGAAATAAGTAGACAACGGTACGGAAGACAAGCAGAAGAGTCTCTAAAGGTAGGGCCTTATAGTTTCAAAAATGTATCACAATTTAAATATTTGGGTACAATGATCACCCAATCAAACAATATGGAGTATGAGATACTTATAAGGATCCAAATGGGCAACAAGTGTTATTACGCAATGGGTAACTTACTTAAGTCAAGAATACTCTCAAAGACACTTAAAGTTCAGCTATACATCACACTAATAAGATCTATAGTACTATATGGAGCGCAATGCTGGACTGTAAGGAAAAGTGAGGAATCAAAACTGAGAGTTTTTGAAAGAAAAATATTAAGAAGGATATATGGACCATGTCGTGACCCGCAAACAGATGAATGACGTAAAAGACACAATGAGGAGTTACATGACCTGTATGACAGACCGGATATAGTAATGGAAATAAAAAGAAGAAGATTGGAATGGGCAGGTCATGTGTGGAGGAAATCTGATGCTATGACAAAGACGGTCTTACAAGAGAATCCAAGAGGGAAAAGACCACTAGGAAGACCCCGAATGCGATGGGAGGATTGTGTCAAAAAAGATGTAACAGTTTTCTACCCGGAGGAAGATTGGCATATACTAGCGCAAAATCGTGAAGGATGGAGGCAGTTATGTTTGGATGTGTGGTCTAAAAGGCCATAAAAAAAAAAAAAAAAAAAAAACTAATAGTTGAAAGAAAATCAATTAAAATAACAAGTGATGACGTATGTTGAAGACTAAACAAGAAGAAAAATTAAAACTCGTAGCAATGAGAATAACCCCCCATCTTTCCTATGAAATTGGTGAGATACGCGAAATCATTTCCATGATTCATTCTAACACCATAGTTTTGAGAGATGAAATCAAAAATTTACTAAAGTTATCGCGAACCTCGACAATATTCACAAATTTGACTTAGTTATAATATGTGTGTGTAGATGGGCCTCACAGGGAGATATGTATGCGTCACGCTATAAACACAATTTATTCAGATAATATAAAAGTATTATTGAATGCACTCGTGACGATGTTATACAATAAACTTAATTTACTATTACTATTTATTGTTATTCTTCGTTATTTTAAAGTTAATACACAAAATTTACAAAATAAATATTCTCTGGCCGTTGAATCACAGTTAATGTAGTCGACCGAAATGCACATCGGAACGCTATTCAAAAAACTCAATCAAGGCGACGAAATTAATTCATTAATTATGTCATCGATTAATCAAAATAAATATGGGTCGACGATTTTATCTACAGATCTATATACACACATTCACAAAATATTTTAAAAACTAAATAAAGATATGGTCAAGCGGAAGGTATTTGCGGATCCGCTGATGGTGAGTAAGCGCCGTTGATATTGACAGCAGGTGCAATTGCGGAGACAAAATTCCAATGACGACTGTTCTGACCAAGTGCAGCACATATACAGCAACGACGTAAATCCTTCCCCTCTACATCATCACATAACTGCTTCACAACCAACTAAAATATATTTGAGAACAGTATCTCCTCCGTTTTGAAAAATTGACCGGTCACACAATTATAATTCCATTTACTATTCACATACGCGTATATACATACACGCACACGCAAACACATACATGTATATATAAGTCAATATATACACATACATACATACACATACGCAGACATATACACACGCATATAATTATTGATTTTTTTTTTTTTTTATTATTGATTGTTAACATTTTATGCCATGGAGTATCAACATAAAGAAAACATATAAAAATAAAATCAACTTACTTTATTTTAAAATTTATTTATCCGACATTATTTTGTCGATTTGGAATTTGGTCAAATTACTTAATTTATAAATTGTTTACATTTTACGTCTTATATTTTAATGTAATAAACTATATTCTTTATAAACATATCTTGCTTAGTTAAAAAACAAAATGTTCATTCTTGGAAAATTAATATAATATTTACATAATTTCCTAGTTATATGGCTTATACGTTTTGAGATTCGAAACAAATTTAAGAATTCACATAAAATAACTAAAATTTTTTAATTTCTAATTAATATCTTCAACCAGTGTGTTATATTTATACCCGAACATTGCACTTCATAATATTGTATTCTATTGTATACTATTAAATATCTACAAGATATATAATTTGTAATCGACACTTTGTTATGAATATTACATTTAATTCAAACCTAATTTCAATTTGATTATACAATATGTAGAACAAATATGAAGAATGGTATCAATATGTGTCTTACAAATAAATTGGTGTAAACTACGAAAATATAAGCATTAGAATAAAATAATTTTATTTTTTTTATCTTTCATTAGGGAATTATAAAAAACAATTAAAAAAAAAAAAACATCCACATACATATCTTCTCATGCTTCATTTAATTATACATTTTTAACTATTGAAATTTTGATATAATTGATAATAAATAATAATATATCTACAGAGGACTATATATTATTTTTATATTCCTCACTGGATCATTAAAATGTAAAATTATACAATATATTTGTATATTAACCCAATAATATATGATTAAAAAGAAATGATAATTGTACGTCTATAGGGAATTTAAATCATAAATCAGACTATAACATGCTGGAAAATATTATTAATTAATATTTTTTTTTCAGAAAAATTTTAATTTTTCTCTAAGACATTTCACATTATAATATTTTATTTGTTTCTATAGCCAAACGAGACTTCGAAATGGGTAAATTTAAAACAAAAGCTTGGGCTTGATTTTAGACTTATTCAAATGCTTTATTGATTTTATTTTTAAAAAATGATAAATAATATGATATGATATGACATCTATTTGTGTTTAATATGAACATTGGAGTAAATAAGAAACATATAATCCTTTGTTAAATCATTTGTTATAAATATTCTTAATTGGAGATTTCTTATTAATATAATGATAAATAAAATTTAAGAAAACATCGAGATCCACTACCTTTATTGAATAATTCATTTAGACATTTTTCTGTCTTTGATTGTTAAAATAAAAACCGATACATGTTCATAAAACTACAAAAAATCATATCATATATACATATTCATTATATGAACATTTCAATATTTAGTTAAGTTATATTACTATTTTCTACAAAAAGCATTGACAAATTTCATTTTTAAATTATTCTAATCTATTTTAATAACTCTAGTTAAACAGTTAAAAAAAACATACCAAAAGATACAAATGAGATTCTTTTAAAATTTATATATTCAATAATATTTTGGCCACTTTGAAATGGTCATATTACATAATTTAAAAATAGTTTATTTCATACGTATTTATATTATTAAATTAAACATATGTAAGGTTCAAGTAGGGGATTCTTATCCACCTATCCCTCACATAGCTGACTCCGACAAACTATCAAGGGGGTCGCCAACCTGTGATCGAGGTGTTCATAATGAATACCGGAGTGCACGGGATTTTTGTATAAATAAAATGTTCACGTGAACCAAAATAAACGGAATATATATATATATTACAAAGTATATTAAATTAGTGGTCATGCAAAGGGTAGCATGCAAAAAAATAAGTAATAATATTTAAAAAAACAAAAATATATAGTAATAACAATAATAATAATAATAATGTCGGCGGCCAAAGCTAAGATTAGTTTAAGATATATATATATATATGTATGTATATTACTCATGTGTGCGGATGCACACATGTATTCCATCGCCCTCCAACACCCGATCACGGGCCGTGGATTCTGGCGAACTACTCCATTATGATTAAAAAAACTTGGAAACAAGAATTATTATATTATTGAAGACCGCATACGACTTCACAAAACTTCCATCTCGCTAGCTGACGACCAACACACTATATTTATCGTATCCCACATATGACTACCGCCGCCGATAACCACTCTCCCTCATCAATTAAATATTATTGTTGGTAATATTATAAAAGTCTTCGTTACGCTACAGACACTCCCCTTTATAAATGTAGACAATTATTGGCCAGATTTATAAATACAAAAGTAACGAGTGCAAAATCAAAAAATATTAAAAATATATATTTAATAAAACTATGTTGCTAAGCGTTAAAATAAATCTAATATGACGAAAAACTTATTGAGTTACTGGACGAAGATATAGGCGCAGTAAAATAATATTGAAACATCCACGTATACGGTTGGTTTTCGGATCACAAACAACGTACGCGTTTTTGTTTTTGATTTCTTTTACGACAAAAGTTCCTTCATAAAGCATGAACAATTTGTGAATACATTTATCGACTGAAGAACATAAATTGTGAGTCCAAACCAAAACTAGATCCCCAATTTTATATGAAGTAGGTATGCCCTTTTTATTATAACGACGATTCTGTTTTTCGGCCCGAGGATGTTGAATTTTCTTTGCCATGACTAACCGTTGTCCCGCATTAAACACAATTCTGGGGGGGGAAATTCAGAAAGACGGATAAAGGATTGTACCAAGGTTGTTTTAAAAAAATCTTAGACGAGGTAGAACCAGTAGCCTCGTGTACTGAGTTGTTCAACACCCATTCTATATATTGTACGTATGTTGGCCAGTCAAAATGGTGTTCTGAACAGTATAACCGGAACAATCTCCCCAACTCTCGCATTACACGCTCAGCCGGATTAGATTGTGGTTGATAAACTGAGGTAAACGTAGGAGGAATTCCTAAATTGGACAACCAAGTTTGCCATATTTTACTGTTTATATGTACACCATGATCAGAAACAATTGTTTTTGGATTTTCATATGTAGAAATATAATGATTAATCATATGATTAGTTGTAGCTAACGCAGTGGTTCGTTTCATGGGATATAACTGGGATATATATATAACTATATAACTATATAACTATAGAACAACAAAAATATATGATACGTTATTCCAGTCGGATGGTAAAGGACCATATATATCCACTAATACATGATCAAGTGAAAATTGAGATAGAACATTTTGCATAGGTCCTTTAGATCGAATGGTGCGATGTTTAGAACGTTTACAGATGTCACTATGTGATACGATTAATCGAATACGTCGGTGTAAATTTGTAAAATAACAAACCTCTTTTAACACTGAAGCGCATTTTTTGGGACCAACATGATCATATAATTCATGCACCGAAACAATTAACCTCAACTCTTGAATAGACGGAATACACACTGGTTAGTGTTACTAACAGTGGTTACTGTTCACTGGTAACAAAACGCCGGAAAAACAATATACCCTCATAAATTTTATACCACGTGTGAAGTGGACTGGTTGATGAATTAAGATTGATAAAAATAAAACGTAAATGGGGATCTGAAAATTGATCTTTACGTAAATTCTTGAAACGCTCATTTATTTCAAATGAATATTTAGGTGGAACTTCTATTTTTAACTAAAGAATAGATAGCATGGTTTCCGGTTCCACCTCATTCCGACCAACCGGATTCCTTGACAAGACGTCGATTATGTTACTCTGACCAGGAGAATGGTGAATATGGAGGTCGTATTCTTGCAAAAATAACGTCCATCGGGTTATCCAGGCGTTGCGGAGTCGACACCGGTACAAAAAGACCAAGGCTTGGTGATCAGTGTAAACGGTGATTTTGTGACCTAAAAGAAAAACGCGAAACTTTTGACAGGCGAAAACGATAGATAAAAGTTCAAGTTCTGTAATAGAATAATTACGTTCGGCGACGTTTAAGACACGACTGGCAAAAGCTGTTGTTCGAAATTCGTCATTCTCAACTTGGAAGAGTTCAGCTCCCAGATCTATTTTCGACGCATCAGTTTGAATACAAAATGGCTGTGTAAAATCTGGATAAACAAGGATATGATTTCCCAAGGTTTGTTTTATTTGATCAAATTGTTTTTTATTTTCTGTGCTGAATGATCATGATTTATTCTTGAATAAGTTAATCAAAGGAGACATCTGAGAAGTATGACGATCAAAAAATTTACGATAAAAATTACAGCAACCAATATATGACTGCAATTCTTTTATATTTCGAGGATACGAAAACGCAGCAATAGCCTCTACTTTGTCAGGATCCATACAAATATGTGCTGGAGATACAATATGACCTAAAAATTTTATCTTAGAACAAATCAATTTACATTTTGAAAATTTCAAAGTCATACCCGACTGACGAATTTTTTCAAAGGTATCCTTCAACAAAACTAAATGCGAATCGAATGTAGTATTGGTCAACAACATATCATCGACGTAGATATGAACGTTTTTCTCTTGGTAATTTGTTGATTCTATTGTTGACTTTAGTGCTGCTTCAAGGCCTTGTCCAAATGCAGTATTGGAAATGTTTAACCCGAACGGTAACCGAGTAAATGAATAAGTTCGCCCATCATATACAAATGAAACATATTTCCCAACCGATGGATGCAAAGGTATTTGCCAGTACCCAGATGAAAAATCAAGGCTAGAAAAAAATGATTTACCTTGGAAACGGGACAATAATTCATCCACCGGTGGAGATGCATCACGCGTTGGAACAATTAATTGGTTAATCCGACGGGCGTCTAAACATAACCGTACAGAGCCGTCAGACTTTTTAATGCATATTATGGGACTAGCGTATGGTGAGGAACTGCGTTCAATCACCCCCCATTCAAGCATACGGTTCAGTTCACGTTCAACTGCTGGTCTTTGAGCAAATGGAATTGGATATGGCTTTATCTTAAATGGGTCATCTCGAGAAACATCAAAACGACAAGTGTAAAGTGTGTTACATCCTGGTCGATTGTTAAAGATACAATGATAATCAGAAAGTAACTCAAGTAATTTAGATTTTTCGGTAACAGACAGTGACGTAATATTTTGCACATGTTGTTTAATATTATCAAATGGTTCTAAGTCTTCGATTGGTGTGGAGAGTATGTTAATTACAGGACCGATATTGTTTGGTTTATGAATATGATGGACAATAGTTTGTGCTGAGAACATATGTTGATCGTAATTTGAGCGATATATATGCTCAGGTGACTCACAAACCGACAGAGAGGAAAATACAACCGAATCGTTGTTTTTTGTAAGTATACGAAATGGACACTGAAGGTCCCAATATGGGAATTTAATCGTATTCGTCTGGTAATTTAAAATCACTTTATAGCGAGACAACCAATCATCACCCAATATAATAGATGTTGATAAATTTAGTACAACTAAGAATATACAATCAGCTTCCTGGTTGTCAATTAAAAATTACAGTAACACTTGGGATGTGACCTTTTTACTTTTGGTGCGCAACGCAGTAGAAACAGTGACTCCGTTCACAGGTAAAATGTTTAACGACTGCCCATCCGGTAGGCTCCCTTGTAGGACATTAAAAATGTCTTCCGATATTGCAGAGACAGAGGCACCAGTATCGAGTAATGCATAAAAAACTTGGTTAGATAAATTAATTTTGAGCTCAGGACGATTTGGTTTCACGGGAAAAGATTTAAATGGCACAGAATCTTGATTTAAATTAGAAATAACTGAAGTCAACGAGGTAGCACTTTGACACGAAGAAATAGGGTCAACACCAGTACGTGTCATTATTGAGTGGACTCGTTCCCGTTTTCCGAAATTTCTATTTGTTGCACATTATGTTCGGCTGAAGTTTGTAATGGACGTCGATCATTACGCGAGTCATTAGGGCGTATATTATGGTTGATAAACCGACCGTGATTGGGTTGTGAATTCCAGTTTCTTTGGGGCTGATTATTTGAATGAGGGTGATCACGTCGCTGACTGTTCAGATGAACGTTCTGACGTTCATTGTTGGGTTGTTGAACTGATCGAGATTGTTCCCAAAATGACGCAGTGTTCTCGAACTCTGTAAGCACTGCGACTAGTTCACCAGTAGTTTTGGGTCCTCGTCCTCGAACAGCGATTGCTAACGACGACGGATAATGCTGAATAATCGTGCTGACTAGACTCAATTGGTGTATTGGAGGATTGAGATATTTTGCCTTAGTGATCCATTTAATGGCATGAATTGCAAGGCCAAAAGATGAACGATACTGGTACGGTCGGAAAATTTCATCATACACTCTACGCTGAATGTCGCAGACCAAAACTGTTGTCGAAAACACTGAACGAATTCGTCGTACACTGTTGGACTAGGCATTAATGATTCATACCATATATATGCATTATTTTTTAACCGCCGTTGAACAGCACTCAATTTTTGAATATCAGTTAAATATGAATTTTCAAAATAATTAGATAAGTCATTAAGGAATTTTTCGGGGTGAACATCTTCGAATCCTCCGGAAAATTCTGAAACGACGTCACTCATACGTTCCACGGAGCTCAAGAAAGACGGACGACTACTATCGAATAATGATGGAACAGGTCTCAAATTGGATTTCAGTTCATGTATTGCCGACGTTGACTGTATCGGTGGTACGGATGTTGAAGACAAG
This sequence comes from Schlechtendalia chinensis, assembly GCA_019022885.1. Taxonomy (NCBI): domain Eukaryota; kingdom Metazoa; phylum Arthropoda; class Insecta; order Hemiptera; family Aphididae; genus Schlechtendalia; species Schlechtendalia chinensis. Next base: position 48,126,845 of record CM032339.1, read on the forward strand.
GCTGGGTTAAAAGATGCAGAACCATTAGAAACATTACTTTGAAGCAATTTTACGGCTTCTTTTAATGCCTCGACCTCTGTGGAGACGGATGATAGCTTGTCAGTATGACGATTGGTAATGATTTGATATTCCAGCTGACTTTTATGTAATGTAACAAAGTTATTCTCAATTTTCGATATTTGTGTATCATGTTGATTCAGACGACTATTAATAAGTTTAAACTGATTGTCAAGCCGGTCAAAACGTATATCCTGAAATTTTCTAGTTTCTTCCTGAGCTTGTTTTGTTTCTTCTTGCGATTTTTTCATCATAGCCATCAGGTCAGCTAACGTGACTTCACTAGATTCACTATCTGACATAGTTAGTGTACTTTTATCTCGGTTGTCGCGATGTATCTGATCAATCAGTTAGGTTATTCGCTGTCCAGCACTGGATGCCATATATAAATCAATGAAGATTATCGAAAATCAAAATGAACAAAATAACATACAGACAAAACCAGAAATAAACCAATACTAATAAAATGTTCAAGAACACAAACCAGAATTCACGTAACAAAACAAAATGTTAGAACTCAAATAATGACTAATACATAAATTAAAGAAATAAAAATAATATTCGTAAAATGGTAACTTAACATCAATATTTCAATCGAAATTCAGATATAAATAATAATTTCAACAAAATACAATTAACCCACAATGCATTCCTTAAAATTCAAATAAGATATATAAAAAGAAAGTAAAAATTAAATAAACATATAAATAAATTCATGAGAATTCACTCGAAAATAATTCAAAGATAATAAGATAATATAAATTTTAAACAAGATCTCTCTCAAACAATGATAACAAACTGGGCAAGATCACAAAGAAAAAGAAAAAAAATCACAGACCATTCCTACTAAATAAAATAAATGCCTACCACGAACTATAATAATACCGAGTGCCTAATTATATATTGTACAATTTATGAATGATTCAACGCAAATGTGTATACGAGAGATTAATAACACTACATATCGCTAAAAAAATTAATCACCTAACAAAATTTAATAAATAAGATAGCTCAAGGAGCTCATTAAAAAAAAACGATATCGTCGTAATGCGGTCGCCCGGAAACACATCGAACTGACACGCACTCGAGTCATATACTAATACATATATATATAAAAATATTTTAAAGCGATATGCGAGTCGTACAGAAAAAAATTGGCAATTTTTCAATTATGCTGCGACATAAGAAAAAAAACAATAGTAGGTACACACATTTGAGTGTACAAGTTAAACTGAAATCTCTCTTGATAACATTGGTACCGTAAAAGTGCTTGACGTAATCAGCAATAGCGTAGCAGAACGACGACGGCAGCACGTTCAGACATTGGACTGCATTGGCATGGGCAAGTGGTGTTACATCGTCGCAGCGAATCCGATGAAATGCTATGCCCCATCATCGATACATCACATCGTTGCGTCCAAGCCCGCGTGTTATCGCGTTCGAACAAATCGAGCAATACAAAAATATCCCGAAAACAATATTTCCGTATAATAATTGGCCATTATTATTATTATTATTATAATTATTATTATTTTTTTTTTTTTTTTTTTACTGCACGCAATACTAACTATCCTGGCAGGGTCGCCATCTGTAACCTCACGGCTACTGACGCCCTTGTTCAAATTGGGGTCGCCAACCTAAATCCGGATAACACGAATTGTGCCGGAGACTTAGGATTTATTCTAATGAAAAAAAATCGTTATGTTGTTTGATATCTTCCCGTTTATGTTGATGATAAAAAAATTCACACTCGACACACATAATAAAATAATTTCACAACATAATCAACAACATAATTAATATAATTTAACGTAAAAAAATTGTATGACCGGCCAAGGTATAGTGCATATATAAACATACCGATTCGAATATATCGGGAGTGAAAAATCCATCTCCCTCTTGCCCGTATGTTATCATTATTCAAGAGAGATCTCTTCCCTGATCTACTCCATCATTGTTTTATCACAAAAAAATTCACAAAAAAAAACATAAATAAAATCCACACAATTTAATTTTAATGTTGTTCACTGAACGGACGGACATGGAGAGAGAGACAAAAACTTTTAATTATTCGCCGGGCCGGTATTTACAAATAATCTATGACGTGCGTATGGGAAGGGGGCTATCGGTTGTTATTTCGACCGGTTTTGTGGGAACCGTCGACTATCCCATACGCACAATATACTCGTTACATTACAGTCTTACAAATAAATTGGTGTAAACTACGAAAATATAAGCATTAGAATAAAATAATTTTATTTCTTTTATCATTCATTAGGGAATTATAAAAAACAATTAAAAAAAAAAACATCCACAACAATATCTTCTCATGCTTCATTTAATTATACATTTTTAACTATTGAAATTTTGATATAATTAAAAATAAATAATAATATATCGACAGAGGACTATATATTATTTTTATATTCCTCACTGGATCATTAAAATGTAAAATTATACAATATATTTGTATATTAACCCAATAATATGTGATTAAAAAGAAATGATAATTGTACGTCTATAGGGAATTTAAATCATAAATCAGACTATAACATGCTGGAAATTATTATTAATTAATATTTTTTTTTCAGAAAAATTTTAATTTTTCTCCAAGACATTTTACATTATAATATTTTATTTGTTTCTATAGCCAAAACAGTCATAAGAATGGGTAAATTTAAAACAAAAGCTTGGGCTTGATTTTACACATATTCAAATGCTTTATTGATTTTATTTTTAAAAAATGATAAATAATATGATATGATATGACATCTATTTGTGTTTAATATGAACATTGGAGTAAATAAGAAACATATAATCCTTTGTTAAATCATTTGTTATACATATTCTTAATTGGAGATTTCTTATTAATATAATAATAAATAAAATTTAAGAAAACATCGAGATCCAATACCTTTATTGAATAATTAATTTAGACATTTTTCTGTTTTTGATTGTTAAAATAAAAACCGATACATGTTCATAAAACTACAAAAAATCATATCATATATACATATTCATTATATGAACATTTCAATATTATGTTAAGTTATATTACTATTTTCTACAAAAAGCATTGACAAATTTCATTTTTAAATTATTCTAATCTATTTTAATAACTCTAGTTAAACAGTTAAAAAAAACATACCAAAAGATACAAATGAGATTCTTTTAAAATTTATATATTCAATAATATTTTGGCCACTTTGAAATGGTCATATTACATAATTTAAAAATAGTTTATTTCATACGTATTTATATTATTAAATTAAACATATCTAAGGTTTGAACCTACTTGAGTAGGGGATTCTTATCCACCTATCCCTCACATAGCTGACTCCGACAAACTGTCAAGGGGGTCGCCAACCTGTGATCGAGGTGTTCATAATGAATACCGGAGTGCACGGGATTTTTGTATAAATAAAATGTTCACGTGAACCAAAATAAACGGAATATATATATATATATATTACAAAGTATATTAAATTAGTGGTCATGTAAAGGGTAGCATGCAAAAAAATAAGTAATAATATTTAAAAAAACAAATATATTCACAACCAACTAAAATATATTTGAGAACAGTATCTCCTTCGTTTTGAAAAATTGACCAGTCACACAATTATAATTCCATTTACTATTCACATACGCGTATATACATACACGCACACGCAAACACATACATGTATATATAAGTCTATATATACACATACATACATACACATACGCAGACATATACACACGCATATAATTATTGATTTTTTTTTTTTTTTTATTATTGATTGTTAACATTTTATGCCATGGAGTATCAACATAAAGAAAACATATAAAAATAAATCCAACTTACTTTATTTTAAAATTTATTTATCCGACATTATTTTGTCGATTTGGAATTTGGACAAATTACTTAATTTATAAATTGTTTACATTTTACGTCTTATATTTTAATGTAATAAACTATATTCTCTATAAACATATCTTGCTTAGTTAAAAAACAAAATGTTCATTCTTGGAAAATTAATATAATATTTACATAATTTCCTAGTTATATGGCTTATACGTTTTGAGATTCGAAACAAATTTAAGAATTCACATAAAATAACTAAAATTTTTTAATTTCTAATTAATATCTTCAACCAGTGTGTTATATTTATACCCGAACATTGCACTTCATAATATTGTATTCTATTGTATACTATTAAATATCTACAAGATATATAATTTGTAATCGACACTTTGTTATGAATATTACATTTAATTCAAACCTAATTTCAATTTGCTTATACAATATGTAGAACAAATATGAAGAATAGTATCAATATGTGTCTTACAAATAAATTGGTGTAAACTACGAAAATATAAGCATTAGAATAAAATAATTTTATTTTTTTTATCTTTCATTAGGGAATTATAAAAACAATTAAAAAAAAAAACATCCACATACATATCTTCTCATGCTTCATTTAATTATACATTTTTAACTATTGAAATTTTGATATAATTGATAATAAATAATAATATATCTACAGAGGACTATATATTATTTTTATATTCCTCACTGGATCATTAAAATGTAAAATTATACAATATATTTGTATATTAACCCAATAATATATGATTAAAAAGAAATGATAATTGTACGTCTATAGGGAATTTAAATCATAAATCAGACTATAAACATGCTGGAAATTATTATCAATTAATATTTTTTTTTCAGAAAAATTTTAATTTTTCTCTAAGACATTTCACATTATAATATTTTATTTGTTTCTATAGCCAATCGATACATGGAAATGGGTATATTTAAAACAAAAGCTTGGGCTTGATTTTACACTTATTCAAATGCTTTATTGATTTTATTTTTAAAAAATGATAAATAATATGATATGATATGACATCTATTTGTGTTTAATATGAACATTGGAGTAAATAAGAAACATATAATCCTTTGTTAAATCATTTGTTATACATATTCTTAATTGGAGATTTCTTATTAATATAATGATAAATAAAATTTAAGAAAACATCGAGATCCACTACCTTTATTGAATAATTCATTTAGACATTTTTCTGTTTTTGATTGTTAAAATAAAAACCGACACATGTTCATAAAACTACAAAAAATCATATCATATATACATATTCATTATATGAACATTTCAATATTTAGTTAAGTTATATTACTATTTTCTACAAAAAGAATTGACAAATTTCATTTTTAAATTATTCTAATCTATTTTAATAACTCTAGTTAAACAGTTAAAAAAAACATACCAAAAGATACAAATGAGATTCTTTTAAAATTTATATATTCAATAATATTTTGGCCACTTTGAAATGGTCATATTACATAATTTAAAAATAGTTTATTTCATACGTATTTATATTATTAAATTAAACATATGTAAGGTTCAAGTAGAGGATTCTTATCCACCTATCCCTCACATAGCTGACTCCGACAAACTATCAAGGGGGTCGCCAACCTGTGATCGAGGTGTTCATAATGAATACCGGAGTGCACGGGATTTTTGTATAAATAAAATGTTCACGTGAACCAAAATAAACGGAATATATATATATATATTACAAAGTATATTAAATTAGTGGTCATGCAAAGGGTAGCATGCAAAAAAATAAGTATTAATATTTAAAAAAACAAATATATATAGTAATAACAATAATAATAATAATAATGTCGGCGGTCAAGGCTAAGATTAGTTTAAGATATATATATATATGTATGTATATAACTCATGTGTGCGGATGCACACATGTATTCCATCGCCCTCCAACACCCGATCACGGGCCGTGGATTCTGGCGAACTACTCCATTATGAATAAAAGAACACGGAAACAAGAATGATTATATTATTGAAGACCGCATACGACTTCACAAAACTTCCTTCTCGCTAGCCGACGACCAACACACTATATTTATCGTATCCCACATATGACTACCGCCGCCGATAACCGCTCTCCCTCATCAATTAAATATTATTGTTGATAATATTATAAAAGTCTTCGTTACGCTACAGACACTCCCCTTTATAAATGTAGACAAATATTGGCCAGATTTATAAATACAAAAGTAACGAGTGCAAAATCAAAAAATATTAAAAATATATATTTAATAAAACTATGTTGCTAAACGATAAAATATATCTAATATGACGAAAAACTTATTGAGTTACTGGACGAAGATATAGGCGCAGTAAAATAATATTGAAACATCCACGTACACGGTTGGTTTTCGGATCACACACAACGTACGCGTTTTTGTTTTTGATTTCTTTTACGACAAAAGTTCCTTCATAAAGCATGAACAATTTGTGAATACATTTATCGACTGAAGAACATAAATTGTGAGTCCGAACCAAAACTAGATCCCAAATTTTATATGAAGTAGGTATGCCCTTTTGATTATAACGACGATTCTGTTTTTCGGTCCGAGGTTGTTGAATTTTCTGTGCCATGACTAACCGTTGTCCCGCATTAAACACAATTCCGGGGGGGAAATTCAGAAGGACGGATAAAGGATTGTACCTAGGTTGTTTTAAAAAAATCTTAGACGGGGTAGAACCAGTAGCCTCGTGTACTGAGTTGTTCAACACCCATTCTATATATTGTACGTATGTTGGCCAGTCAAAATGGTGTTCTGAACAGTATAACCGGAACAATCTCCCTAACTCTCGCATTACACGCTCAGCCGGATTAGATTGTGGTTGATAAACTGAGGTAAACGTAGGAGGAATTCCTAAATTGGACAACCGAGTTTGCCATATTTTGCTGTTAAATTGTACACCATGATCAGAAACAATAGTTTTTGGTTTTTCATATGTAGAAATATAATGATTAATCATATGATTAGTCGTAGCTAACGCAGTGGTTCGTTTCATGGGATATAACTTAGCAAATCTAGAAAAATTGTCTAGAACAACAAAAATATATGATACGTTATTCCAGTCGGATGGTAAAGGACCATAAATATCCACTAATACATGATCAAGTGAAAATTGAGATAGAACATTTTGCATAGGTCCTTTAGATCGAATGGTGCGATGTTTAGAACGTTTACAGATGTCACAATGTGATACGATGAATCGAATACGTCGGTGTAAATTTGGAAAATAACAAACCTCTTTTAACACTGAAGCGCATTTTTTGGGACCAACATGATCATATAATTCATGCACCGAAACAATTAACCTCAACTCTTGAATAGACGGAATACACACTGGTTAGTGTTACTAACAGTGGTTACTGTTCACTGGTAACAAAACGCCGGAAAAACAATATACCCTCATAAATTTTATACCACGTGTGAAGTGGACTGGTTGATGAATTAAGATTGATAAAAATAAAACGTAAATGGGGATCTGAAAATTGATCTTTACGTAAATTCTTGAAACGCTCATTTATTTCAAATGAATATTTAGGTGGAACTTCTATTTTTAACTAAAGAATAGATAGCATGGTTTCCGGTTCCACCTCATTCCGACCAACCGGATTCCTTGACAAGACGTCGATTATGTTACTCTGACCAGGAGAATGGTGAATATGGAGGTCGTATTCTTGCAAAAATAACGTCCATCGGGTTATCCAGGCGTTGCGGAGTCGACACCGGTACAAAAAGACCAAGGCTTGGTGATCAGTGTAAACGGTGATTTTGTGACCTAAAAGAAAAACGCGAAACTTTTGACAGGCGAAAACGATAGATAAAAGTTCAAGTTCTGTAATAGAATAATTACGTTCGGCGACGTTTAAGACACGACTGGCAAAAGCTGTTGTTCGAAATTCGTCATTCTCAACTTGGAAGAGTTCAGCTCCCAGATCTATTTTCGACGCATCAGTTTGAATACAAAATGGCTGTGTAAAATCTGGATAAACAAGGATATGATTTCCCAAGGTTTGTTTTATTTGATCAAATTGTTTTTTATTTTCTGTGCTGAATGATCATGATTTATTCTTGAATAAGTTAATCAAAGGAGACATCTGAGAAGTATGACGATCAAAAAATTTACGATAAAAATTACAGCAACCAATATATGACTGCAATTCTTTTATATTTCGAGGATACGAAAACGCAGCAATAGCCTCTACTTTGTCAGGATCCATACAAATATGTGCTGGAGATACAATATGACCTAAAAATTTTATCTTAGAACAAATCAATTTACATTTTGAAAATTTCAAAGTCATACCCGACTGACGAATTTTTTCAAAGGTATCCTTCAACAAAACTAAATGCGAATCGAATGTAGTATTAGTCAATAACATATCATCGACGTAGATATGAACGTTTTTTTCTTGGTGATATGTTGATTCTGTTGTTGACTTTAGTGCTGCTTCAAGGCCTTGTTCAAAAACAGTATTGGAAATGCTTAACCCGAACGGTAACCGAGTAAATGAATAAGTTCGTCCATCATATACAAATGAAACATATTTACGGACCGATGGATGTAAAGGTATTTTCCAGTACCCAGATGAGAAATCAAGGCTAGAAAAAATCGTTTACCGTGGAAACGGGACAGTAATACATCCACTGATGGAGATGCATCACGAGTTGGAACAATCAATTGGTTAATCCGACGGGCGTCTAAACATAGCCGTACAGAGCCGTCAGACTTTTTAACACATATTATGGGACTAGCGTATGGTGAGGAACTGCGTTCAATCACCCCCCATTCAAGCATACAGTTAAGTTCACGTTCAACTGCTGGTCATTGAGCAAATGGAATTGGATATGGCTTTATCTTGAATGGTTCATCTCGAGAAACATCAAAATGACAAGTGTTAAGTGTGTTACATCCTGATCGATTGCTAAAGATACAATGATATTCAGAAAGTAACTCAAGTAATTTAGATTTTTCGGTCACAGTGACGTAATATTTTACTCATGTTGTTTAATATTATCAAATGGATCCAAGTATTCGATTGGTGTGTAGAGTGTGTTAATTACAGGACCGGTATTATTCGGTTTATGAACAAGGTGGAAAATAGTTTGTGCCGAGAACATATGTTGATCGTAAGTTGAGCGATATATATGGTCAGGTGACTCATAAACTGACAAAGAGGAAAATACATTCGAATCGTTGTTTTTTGTTGGTATACTAAATGAACACTGAAGGCCCCAATCTGGGAATTTTATTGTATTTATTTGATAACTTAAAATAACATTATAGCGAGACAACCAATCATCACCCAATATAATAGATGTTGATAAATTGGGTATAACTAAAAAAATGCAGTCGGCTTCCTGGTTATCAATTGAAAATGACAGTAAGACTTGGGATGTAACCTTTTTACTTTTAGTGCGTACCGCGGAAGAAACAGTGACTCCGTTCACAGGTAAAATGTTTATCGACTGCCCATCCGGTAGACTATCTTGTAGGACATTAAACATGTCTGCCGATATTGCAGAGACAGATGCACCAGTATCGAGTAATGCGTAAAAAACTTGGTTAGATAAATTAATTTTTAATTCAGGACGACTTTTGAACGTAATTGATGAACTAGGCGTAATGGCAACAAATTTATAAGTAGCGGGGTTGACGGCCGGCGCCCTTACTGCCGTTCCCCTTCCAGGTTTTCCGACACATCGAGTTGATGTACCGTTTGATCTTGAAGGGTGTGGGTACGTCCTTGTTCTCGAAAATTTCCTTGGTCACCACGGGATAAAGATGAAGCGTTGTTTCGGCCATGTGGAGGGTCGTAACGAATGTCCTGATTACGAAAACGACTATCATTATGACGGTGGTTAAAATTACGATTAACATCACGATAATTATTGAAATTGCGATTATCAACATGACGATTATTAACACTACGTTGGTTTTATGGCCAACCTTCACGAGCTGTCGCGGACTCATCGAATTCTGTTAATATAGATAATAGTTCATTTGTAGTGTTCGGGCCCTGTCCACGTAAAGCCACACTTATGGATTCTGGAAAATGTTGGATAATAATTGAGACCAAGTCTCGTTGATCAAACGACGGAGACAAATATTTAACACTGGCGATCCAACTCATAGCATGAGTAGTTAATCCAGTATAATAATTGTATGAGAATGGTCTTAATACATCGTCGCGTACTTTGCGCTGAGTTGCATCGGACCAGAATCGCTGACGAAACAAAATACAAAATTCATGGTAAGTTTGGGGAGTCGGAATTAATGATTCATACCAAACTCGAGCATCACCTATTAATCTTCTTTGAGCAGAAATTAATTGTTGTGTTGGCGACATTGGTGCATTTTCAAGGAAGGCGTCCAATTGACGAAGAAAACTCTCAGGATGTAAAACATTTATTTGTCCTGAAAATTCAGAAACCGTTTTATGAATGTGCTCTGAGGATCCACGAAATGTTGAACGGAATGGTTCTGAAACTGAAATATTATGGACAGGATTTATCGAGTTAGACATAAAGACTGGGACCGATGCGGATTGACTAAAACTAATTGACGAGACGTTAGGACGAACTGTTGATGAGTGTATAGATGTAGGTACTGAGGCAGAAGGAACATTTGCACTTGATGAAATCGCAGCTAGTTCCTTTAATCGAGCAACGTCCAGAGAAACACTTCTCATCTCATTTTCGAAAACATCAATACGGTTTAAGACTTCAGTATTAATGGTATTTTGTTTTGACATCTGATTTCCAAGAGATACAATGTCATCATCATTTCTTGTGACTTTGATGTCCACATTTTGCCATCGCTGTAAACATTGTTCGAAATGATCCTGTGTATTTTTGCTCTCATCTTGAATTGTTTTTAGCAAATTTGTTTCTAATTGATGGAATTTACCGTTATTCTCTGCCTGCATAGTTTTCAGTGTAGATTCATTTTTAAATAACATGTTATGTATTAAAGCAAATTGATCGTCAGTCGAACGAGCTGGTACACTGCTTCGATCTGACGTAGTAACAGACATAGTCATAGGTGTGGGAACAACCATAGAAGATATGGTAGAAGTAGTTGCACTGGACGTTCTAGCAGTACACGTGGCAGTGGTCAACATATTTCTATACTTCCTATTTGATTTTTTCAGTTCGACCCGCAAATAATCTGGAGGACGAGTCGTTCTTTTACCCGCACTATCCATACAAAGTGATAAGCGAAAATCGAGGAGAAGAGAAAAAAATAACGAAAGAACAAATTAAATAAATGATTAAAGCCAAGCAATCGAAACAATTCGAGACAATAATCAACAAAATTACAGAAAATTAAATCAAATACTCAGATATATCAATAAAATATCCACCACCCGTGATAAGGTGAATAAGAGATGATAATTGGACTAAAAGATATACATATATATATAAACTGGCCAACAAACAAAGAATTTTTTTTTTTCATGCACTAATAGTTGAAAGAAAATCAATTAAAATAACAAGTGATGACGTATGTTGAAGACTAAACATGAAGAAAAATTAAAACTCGTAGCAATGAGAATAACCCCCCATCTTTCCTATGAAATTGGTGAGATACGCGAAATCATTTCCATGATTCATTCTAACACCATAGTTTTGAGAGATGAAATCAAAAATTCACTAAAGTTATCGCGAACCTCGACAATATTCACAAATTTGACTTAGTTATAATATGTGTGTGTAGATGGGCCTCACAGGGAGATATGTATGCGTCACGCTATAAACACAATTTATTCAGATAATATAAAAGTATTATTGAATGCACTCGTGACGATGTTATACAATAAACTTAATTTACTATTACTATTTATTGTAATTCTTCGTTATTTTAAAGTTAATACACAAAATTTACAAAATAAATATTCTCTGGCCGTTGAATCACAGTTAATGTAGCCGACCGAAATGCACATCGGAACGCTATTGTTATGAACGTCTCTACAACAATAAACAATAAAAAAAAAAGAAAAATAATCAACAAATGCATTAATTAAACACAAACTATATTTATTAAATTCACGGCGAAGAAAAGAAGAATAATTTATATTATAAAATATTATTATGCGACTGAGGTTCTGATAGATGCTCTGTTAATACAACACTGACCGGACGAATGCCGGGGACGAGGCACTGTCGTACAACACAAGAAAGAATTCGCTACTTCAGCAAAATGCTTGTGTATGCTATTCGACAGTGTCTCGTTCTCACAATATCACTGACATTATATAAAACTAAAAAATAACCATGGGTTCATAACACCCCCAATTTAAATGAGACATGTGGGCCTTACGGTCGCCATGTATCATAATACATTAACAGTTATTTGTTTTGGATAATTCTGAGGTACCTTGCAAGGTCTGCAAGTCCTTTTGAATCGGAGGTTCTGCAATTTCTGGCAAGTACAATCTAGGTATTTGACACTTATACTTAATTAACAAGTACAAACTTATAATTACTATAGTACCTATAATTATGTATACTAACATGAAATGATGTTCTGGTTTAATGCTACTAGTATCTTTGTATAACTTTTCAAGTTCATCCAACTCGCGTGCATCTTGGGCCAATTTATTAAAGTTAAAAATATTTTTATTCTTACTAGTAACTTGTACCACACGATTTTCTGTAATTTCGGACCACGATTTCAATGTATTCAACCTAGGATTTTCTGGAACAAAATCTTTCCGAATTTCTGAAGTAAATGTTCTAGATGGAGTTAATACTTGTGTCTCCGTATAGATTACACAATATTTGGGAATTTTAATTTTTCCTACTCCAGTGAGCTGTATTTTATAAGATTCCTGATGACACGTTATTGTGACTAACTGTGTAGAACAATAAAATAGCCTGGAGTTTCGCAATATTAACTTATGCCAGATTGATGTAATTACACTTAGATACTTTAGATTACAATTTCTTATCGGATATTCTGGACTGTTGTACAAAGATACCTTACAGTTATTTTGATCGTTATGCTTATTTATTGGTACAGGATCAACACATAATTTGAATGAAAACAATATTTTACATTTATCATACTGAGTTTCTGTCATACTAACATGATATTTATTATTTGTACTTATAGCTAAGTATTGACTTTGTGGTTCAATAAGTACAAAGTTACTCCCATTAATTGACATAGGAAGCGGTATATTATGATACAGATTAAAGGGTAAATTAGATACTAGAAGAATTCGAGTTAGGAATATAAGAATCTCTTTGGCGTATATTACGCTTAACGAAGATTGTTTACGCGACAGAATCTATCGAAACAAACTCTCTAGATGGGCTGTACACGCGATTATAATAACCGGACGAAGGAGACGAGATATGAAAGAGAATACTAAAATTACTACTTAAAGAACAATAATATATTATTATGACAAATATTGCAAAAAATATTAATAAAATACAATATAACAAAATCTTATAACAATTATAACAATCTCTTAACAATATAATAATAATATACAAAAGAAAAAACTCACAATGGTTGCGTAGTACAATAAAGAAAGATTCGGCGCTACGACCAGTGATTGCGTGGTGCAATAAATACAAAATTCGGCGCTATGACCAGTGGTTATGAAAAACCAAGAAAAACTTTGGTGCTGCGACCAGTGGTGCACCGATGACGAACGCGGTACTACAAAAAACCCGTCGCGCGGCATACAAGTCTACAGCGGCACGATAACCTAACTTGTAGGTTTTCGCACCGCGATAGTCACTCCACTGAACTCTGTTCGACGCGAACATACTCCCCCGTTGGAAGACAGGATGTCTTACAACATGTGTATTAATTTGTATAAGATTCATTATTAATAAGAAGTCGTAATTAAAGGGATATACTCTTATGAACATTTTTTGTCGAGCGTACATTAAAGTTAGTATAAGGTGAACTATACAAAGTATTAATTTTACAATTACATGTATGAACTTAAGAACTATATACAGAAGGACATGGAAAATATAATTTCAATAAACAAACAGAGAAAGGAAAAAATGAATTAAATATTTGAAAGATTATCATCGATAGGAAGCACTGCCAATTTAACAACTGGTCGTTTGATAATTCCATCAGTAGTACGTATCGTAACCACGCGTACAACACCATCTTGGCCAGGATATATGTTTTCAATACGTCCTAACTTCCAATTCATCGGTGGTTGATTTGGAGTTTGTATTAACACTAAATCTCCAATTTTCACATTAGGCTTTTGACGAAACCATTTTGATCGACCTTGTAATGTACTTAAATATTCAGACGACCATCTTTTCCAAAACGATTGGTACATTTGACGGAGTAGCTCCCAACGATTCAATCTGTTAATTGGTACATGTGTTATATCAGGTTCGGGAACGGCTACTAATGGTTCACCTACAAGAAAATCACCTGGTGAAAGTGCGCGAAGATCATTAGGGTCAATTGATAAAGCAGTGATAGGACGCGAGTTTAGTATAGCTTCGATTCGGGTTGCAATAGTGGATAATTCTTCGAATGTTAAAATCTGTACGTTCACCACTCGTTTTAGATGAAACTTGACGGACTTGACCGCTGCTTCCCACAGGCCTCCAAAATGAGGGGCGCCTGGTGGGTTGAAATGCCAGTTACATTGAATAGCAGCACTCAATGCTGGTTGCGCTGATGCTTTATTGAACAATTGTTGCAATTGTTTATCTGCGCCTTTAAAATTTGTTCCGCAATCTGTATATATATTAGACGGAATTCCTCGTCGTGAAACAAATCTATGTAATGCAGCTATAAAGGTGCTTGTAGATAAGTCCGAAATAATCTCCAAATGAATAGCTTTGACCGACATACATACAAAAACGGCTAAATAACATTTGTTAGATCGTGAATTTCTCCGACGACTTTCCTTAATCAGAAACGGTCCAGCGAAATCTATTCCAACGTGAGAAAACGGCCGGGATGGACGAACACGTTGAGAAGGTAAATGTGACATGAATGGTTGAGGAATTGTTGGATTGTATCGGGCACACTTAACACATTTGAAGACTAATTGTCGAATTGCTGATCTACTTGCGAT
Source organism: Schlechtendalia chinensis (assembly GCA_019022885.1). Lineage (NCBI taxonomy): Eukaryota > Metazoa > Arthropoda > Insecta > Hemiptera > Aphididae > Schlechtendalia > Schlechtendalia chinensis. Next base: position 48,141,872 of record CM032339.1, read on the forward strand.
TATCCAATATGATCGTGCTATTAAGGATGCAACAAGTTGAGGTCCCGCATGGAAGTAAGTTAAGTGATAATGGCGTATTACTAATGTTGTAAAATGCGATGACTTCGGCAGAAGAATTGGACACTGACTAGAAAATGAAACGTTGGAATTCCGAAGACGACCTCCTACTCGAATAATTCCTGTTGAATCGATGAACGGTGCTAGTTGAGCCAACGATCGTGGAGAAATATTGGGTTCTTTGGTGTGCAATTGCAATAATAAATCCTTAAAGGAAAACTGTTGAGTACTAATTATTATAGGAATTAGTGCTTGATTTAGTTCTGTACGGTTCAGAGAATCGGTTGCATTGCTTAGACGTTTAGCACGCTGTATAAATCTCAATACGTAAGCAATTACACGTTGCATTCGTGATAACGACGAAAAACGATTAAACCATTCATGCTCTTCAAGCGAAGTGACGTTACATACACGTAAGCTATTTTTATTGAAATCCGGTAATTGCTGTAAGGGTATTAAATCATATGGTGCTTGTGGCCATTCAGCTTCCGGTTGAAGCAAAAATGTTGGTCCCTGCCAATAAAGTGTATGACTAATCGCCTGTGAAGGAAAGAGACCTCGCGAAACACAGTCAGCAGGATTTGAAACCGATGGTATATAATTCCATTGACAATTAGGTAATAGTGTAGATATTTTCGCCAAACGATTTGTTACAAATATTTTAAAACGAGATGGAGATGAAGTTATCCATGCACGTACTACTTGGGAATCCGTCCAAGCATGAATTGATGTAATTGGTAAAGAGCCTTCAAACGTGATGAGTAATTGGTGTATAGTTTGGGCTAATAGTAACGCACCACATAACTCAAGACGTGGTATTGATAATGTGTTTTCAAGTTTTCCAAATTGCAGAGGTGCCACTTTAGACTTGGATGTGACAAAGTGTACTGAGATCTGTCCATAAACATCGATAATACGTAAATACACCACTGAAGCATAACCTTTCTCCGACGCATCACAAAACCCTATTAATTGTATCGATGATTGAAGAACTGTTGGAATATAACGAGGTATCTTAACTTGCGATACTAACGGTAATTCGGATGAAAACTTGACCCATAAATTGATCAATGAAAGAGGAAGTGGATCATCCCAGTTTATGCCTGACTTCCAGATTAATTGCATGAACGACTTAGCCCAAAATGTTATGGGAGCTAATGCCCCAATTGGGTCATACAGCTTAGCAATCGTTGATAAAACTACTCGTTTTGTTATTATTTTTGACAAAGTAGATGTATGGTAGCCAAATGTATCATAAACTGGATCCCAATGAAGCCCCAAAATCTTAATAGACTTATCATCTTTAGGATCGAATGACGAGTGTAATGCTTGATCCTGTTGAGAAATCCGAAGTAATGCTTCTCTACAGTTTGACGACCATTTCTTCAAGTCAAAACCACCTTTTTTCAAGAGTTGAATGAGATCCTCTTGACGACGGAGCAGGGCAGGAATAGTATTGTCTCCCGACACGATATCATCGACATACGTTTGCGTGGTTAGAATTTTATCGGCAAATTGATATTGAGGTCCATCTTCTTTTTCCAATTGATGAAGAACTCGAATGGCCTGGTACGGAGAAGCTGACACGCCATAAGTGACGGTTGTCAGCTCATAATCACGAAGTTCGTCTGATGGGTTTTTTCGCCACAAAATATGCTGATATTGGCGATCATCAGGCTTAATTTGTATTTGGCGGTACATCTTACAAATGTCCGCGGTGAACATATATTTATTTAAACGACAACGATTTAATAACTGCGATATATCCGTCTGTAACTTTGGGCCAATATATAATAAGTCATTTAAGGATTGTTTAGAAGTTGTTGCCGCAGAAGCATCGAAAACTACACGGAGTTTAACCTTTGAGTCACTACGTTTTACCACAGCGTGATGTGGAATATAATATTTTGCGGGTCGTTGAGCAATAGTCATATGACCCAAATCTTCGTATTCCTGCATAAAATCAACATATTGCGTGTAAACCTCGGGATCTCGTTGTAACTTGTGTTCAAGATTGCAGAACCGAGATTTAGCCATATCATACGAATCACCGAGGGTCAATGGATCACTATGAAATGGTAATGATACTACAAATCGCCCGTTGTCATCACGAACTGTTGTCCGAAGAAAATGTTCTTCACACTTTTCTTCGTCAGTAAACACTTCAGTGGGAGGGGATGGTTCTTCAACCGACCAAAATCGCTTAAGCAAATGATCTATAGAATACTCAGTAGACAAACATAATGATACACATGTTGAAGCATCGGAAACAGTTGACTGGCCAATTATTATCCAACCAAATATAGTTTCAAATGATGAGGGTAATCCTTGATGACGTAATATACGCGAACGATCAGTCAAAATATTAGAGTAGACGTCAGCACCAAGAAGAACATCAATTGGAGCAGGAATGTCAAAACCTGGATCCGCGAACTTAATATGCTTATAAACTTGACGAATAATAGGGTTCAATTTCGAAGTAGGCATAAGACCAGTTTATTTTTGATAAAACTAGTAGTTCACAAGATATTTTTGGATTTTCGATATGTATAGGTTTGAAAACTAAATTTGTAGACCCTTTTGTAGACAACACGTATGATTGAGATAATCCTGTAGCTGAGGTGTGACATTGTCGACGTGTCAAACCTAATCGTGATGCACATGCGTGAGTAATAACGGAAATCTGAGACCCAGTATCCAGCAACGCACGAACTGGGATCCACTGACCTATATTGTTACGAACATGTATAATTGCCGTTCCAAGAATGACGTTTCCAGAAGACTGAAATGTTCCAACAAATGGTTCATCCACTTCTACAGGAGCTGGAATCGAAGAACTGGGGTTGACCTGAGAATTACCAGAAGACTCTGAAGAATTGGCATGTGTCACAGCCTTTTAAATGCGCTGTTTAAAGTGTAATAATGAATGGTGTTTACCTGAACATTCGTTACAAGTGTGTTTCGATGTACATTCAGATGTTTTGTGAAGCGAATTGAGACAATTCATACATAACCGTTTAGACTTTGCAAAATTAAAACGTTGTTGTACATTATTTTGAATGAATTTTCGACACTGATATAAGGAATGATTTTCTTGACAAAATGTACACGAGTTTTTTTCAATAGTTGGAGTGGCAACCAGAGATGACTTAGAACGATAAGTTTTATTTAATGATAATTGCTTTGTTTTATTCAATAACGGTATGGTAGTTGACTCAGAGTTTATTAGAACCTGGCAACGAGTGTGAACAAACTTTAATTATAAGTCAATAGTAGGTGTATCTACGTCATGGTATTCGGATTCGAACAAACGTTTCGTAGTGGGGTCCAACACTCGTGAAGCAATATAAAATAATAAAAATCCTTCCAAATTATCTACTTTCAAGGCTTTAATAGACGATATATTTTCTTGAAACGTGTTTACAAAATTCTTTAGATTTGACACTAATTCCGTAATCATAGGTTTAAATTGAAAAATAGCATCAAGATGAGCATTCAATAATATTCGTTTATTATCGTACTGAGTGTGTAAATTATCCCACACAATGGTATAATTATCCTCGGTAAGAGGTACGGATCGAACGCACGATGCGGCCACTCCAGTTACAGATGATAACAAATAGTGAAATTTCTCAATTTTTACTAATGACCATTTATCATGAACTAGAGATATAAAAGTATCGCGGAATGGTCGCCATTGTAATGTATTACCATCAAACGTAGGTAGCATAATTTTCGGTAATTGAATTTTTGAACAAGCAGGTACTGATATAGATTGAATAGATTCACATGGGATTAATTTAGACGCTATAGAAAGAATGAAATAATATTGTTCCATGAACATTTTTTTTATCGGTGCGTGTTGTTTCGTATATTCTTCATCGCGTTGCAATTCAATAAGTTGGTCAAGGATTATATCGTTTTCCAAGTTGAAATCTGTAACATACTTCTCGATATTCCTTTTACGTTCAATAAAAATCGGAATTTCGTCTTTATTCATTTGCACACTTAACGACAATTTATGTAAAATATTCATTTCACTGACAATATCATTTCGTTTTGTAATTCCGCGTCTTAACATACGTAAAGCACGATCTGTTTCAGTTGATAATGCCATAATAATATAATAATGATGTTACACAAACAATCGAGAATGAAGAATAATGCTTATAATAGTCGTACGTAAGAATTTACTCGATAACGACGAGCGCGACGTGAAAACAGGTTTTATCGCGGACGCGTGAACTTTGATGCCACGTCCCAAACGATTTTGCAGTTATAATTGTGCCAATAATAGGTATAACATTAATGAATTTTGGAATGGATACATGCAGAATGGATGTAGTAATATATACAATCTACAATAAAAAATTAAATTTTATAATTTTTACGTTACGTAAACTCTTTCTATGCTCCCCCGATCCGTCCCGAAGGACCAAAATGTTTACGCGACAGAATCTATCGAAACAAACTCTCTAGATGGGCTGTACACGCGATTATAATAACCGGACGAAGGAGACGAGATATGAAAGAGAATACTAAAATTACTACTTAAAGAACAATAATATATTATTATGACAAATATTGCAAAAAATATTAATTAAAAACAATATAACAAAATCTTATAACAATTATAACAATCTCTTAACAATATAATAATAATATACAAAAGAAAAAACTCACAATGGTTGCGTAGTACAATAAAGAAAGATTCGGCGCTACGACCAGTGATTGCGTGGTGCAATAAATACAAAATTCGGCGCTATGACCAGTGGTTATAAAAAACCAAGAAAAACTTTGGTGCTGCGACCAGTGGTGCACCGATGACGAACGCGGTACTACAAAAAACCCGTCGCGCGGCATACAAGTCTACAGCGGCACGATAACCTAACTTGTAGGTTTTCGCACCGCGATAGTCACTCCACTGAACTCTGTTCGACGCGAACAGAGATATTCTAAAAAGTTCTGGAATTTCAAGATGAGATTCCGTAACTGGAAGTTCCAAAGCTGAAGGTAAGGTAAGTTGAATCTGTTTTAGTTCGTGAATCATTTCTAAGGGAGGATATACACTGGTATGCATCAAACCATTTAAAGCGGAATTGACTATGGCTTGGAGGTTCTGAGTCTCCCATGAAAATTGATTCAACAGTATTGTCAATATAGAAGTATGCGTAAGGAATATATTCTGGATTTCTAAAGAGTTCATGGTCACTAGAGCCATGCGTGTATGTGTTTCTATTTCTTCTATGTTACCTGGATTATTCTGGGATTCATTTATTAGGTCATACATAGTTGAATTTACATCATTCACAATTGATGGAAACAATACGAACTTGTTCGTGCGCAAGATGAACTATCTTGTCGCCAGAACGTGATAAACTTTCAATGTTGCTATAAAAAAAATTAGCATTTTGATCAGAGCAAACTCCGAAAAGAATATTTGCTAATCCACCGACAATATTCATTAACCCTCGAGAGTATCTTTTAGGCGTTTTTGAATTTGTATTTCCCGGTCCTAATATTCTTATAACAGTTTTGAAATTCGATTCGATTTCGTGTATGAATGGAGTTGTAGACTGTATGAAATTTGTACACACTTGTGTTAAAGCATGGTCTTCGTGAGTCTTCAGAGAAATGCATACATTACTTGTCCGTTCATAGTATTCTTGGAGCAGTTGGTACTTCTGATATGTCGTCAGATTGAGGTAAGTGACAAATTCCAATTGCTATATGATATTCTGAGTGGACCCATAGCTTCAAAGTATATGCCTGATGTCTGATATAACGATGTAATTTTGTTGTTCTGATCGAGAGGTTCTGTTTTTCCCATACATAATGATGGCTGAGATTCTGTAACAAGAATTCAGATTTACTCGATAAATTTTCGTAAAAGATTTTTATGAATTCGGACAAGCTTGTTCCGTTTCAGTATAGTTTACAATATGAGAATCTTCATGAAGCTCGGTAACAGAAAATGGACCTAGCCATTTTGGTGCTAATTTACCCTTACTGGCTTTCTCTTGTACTATAACTTTATCACCAATTTCAAGATTTAACGGAATAACCTTCTGATCGTAACGTTCCTTAGATTTTTGTTTGGACTTAGACTGATGTTCAGTAACCATCTGATGAGTTTCTTGCATTAAGCGCTTCATCTCATACTGGTAGTCTTGATAATTGTACTGAGGTTCTGGATTTCGGGAAAACGACGTCGGAACTATAAGCGAATACCCATATACTACTTCATGAGGTTGAAATCCCGTTGCTGAGTGTATTGAAGAATTATGACAATACATTGCGTATGGAACGAATGCATCCCAATTCTGAGGATTTTTGCTGGCAAAGTTTCGCAGATATTCTCCAAGAGTTGTGACTACGCTCCAAACTACCATTACTCTGTGGATGGTATGGTCTGTAGATGATTTTGAAATTTTTAGTAATCTGCAAACTTCTTTGAAAACTTTACTCAAAAATTCAGTTCCGCAGTCGGTCACTAGTGCTTGCGGTTGCCCATGTAAAACATACAAACTGAGTTACAAAGGCCTGCGATACTGTGTTCGCTTCATGATCTTTTATTGCCGTTGCCCATGCAAATTTTTGAAAAATCATCAATCAATGTTAGAATGTACGAATTACCGGCGTAAGACTTAGGGAGAGGACCAACAATGTCCATGAAAATTTTTTCAAATGGTTTTGTAGCAGTAGACGTAATGACCATAGGCTCTCTGATTGTCTGGTTAGTAGCCTTGTTTTTCTGACAAACAGGACATTTCCTAATGTATTGTTTGATCTGCAATCTCATTCCCTTCCACTGATGTTGTTGAGAAATTCGATTATAAGTTCGTGCAATTCCTTTAAGTCCACCTAGAGGGTTCTCATGGAATTCACGGATTATCTGCTGCTTATTATCCTCCGTCAACTCATCTCGGGTGTATTTTGTATATACACTGGAGAGTTTCGGAAAATATAGCGTAACATATTACGTACAATTTCCCACTTGAGCTGATCTAATCCACAGCTTAACCTTGGACAAGCGAGTTTCTTGATTTTCTGTTTCATACATAATATCATGAGGTTCTGTAAACTAGTAAAAATATTTTCATAACGTAGGTTTCTGCCAGAAGAATTTCTTGGTAATAACATAGAAGATCCAACGATGATCTTCTTGTAACATTGCAACTTCTGTAATTATTCGTTTCTGATCACGAAGTTCTGTCAATCTTCCAAATCTTCGACGAAGTTCCAAAGCTATTCCTTTTCTTCATATTGAAATCTTCAGAGACACAATGAAACAATGAAACCATCATTCAACTCCCAATTACTGAAATTAAAAAAGAGCTTTCAGCCCTCGGACATACATCTCGTAACATTACTAATGTTCTCCAGCGTATCACTAAAAAACCACTTCCTCTATTCTTCATTGACCTGGAACCTGCTATTAATAATAAAGATGTATTCAACATCGACCACCTATACTATACAAAAGTAAAAATTGAAGAACCACGAGCAAATCACCAACCAATTCAATGTCTCCGCTGCCAAGGATTTGGCCATACAAAATCGTATTGTAACCATCCACCAAAATGTGTTCGCTGTGGAGATTCTCACACCTCAGATAGCTGTCAAAAACCTGCTGATACATCCGCCAAGTGTGCTCTTTGTTCTGGAGACCACCCTGCAAATTATAGAGGTTGTCCTGCTTTCAAAATATCCAAGCTTCTCACTATTCTAAGAAGATAATCACAAACCAAAAATAACTCTAATCATGTTGACAAAAATGTAAAACTCACCTATGTAAACACTACTTCCAATATGAACTCTCAATCGAAAAGGTCCTACGCCCAAGCAACAATAAATGATACCAGTCCTCCAATCTTGCCATCAAATCCTGACACCTTAACCCATCAAATGGCGCTCTTTCTTAAAAACTTTCAAGCAACTATTACTCCTTTAATCTCCTTACTAACTACTCTCATAGAAAAATTGCTTCTTTCCAAACAATACCAAATAGACTAAGTAATGCTCCACATCCGTTTCAATTCTCCTATGGAATGCCAATGGACTACTCCACCAAAAAAAAACGAAATATCTGCCTTCCTTTTAACAAACTCTATTGATATATTACTTATAAGTGAAGCTCACTTAACACCAAAATTCCTCCTTTAAATTACCTAATTATCTAACGTATCACCGTGATCATCCTGATGGCGCAGCCCATGCCGGTTCAGCAATATTAATAAAATCAAATTTTAAACACACAATACTTCCCCCATATCAAAACAATTGTATACAAGCCACTAATATTGCGCTGACTTTAAATCATATTCCTACCACTATCTCCTCTGCTTATTTTTCGCCCTGGAATAAAAATAAGGCTCTGATGATTTTTCTCGCTACTTTAGCTCCCTTGGAAACCACTATTTGGTAGGAGGTGACTTCAACTCCAAAACCATCCTCGATGGGGCTTTAGCTCACCTAACACCAGAGGCCGCACATTGAACAACTTTTTATAACTAAATCACAATCTAAAAATCATCTCTTCCTCTAACCCTACGTACTGGCCCTCACATACTAACAGACAACCCTGATGTTTTAGAATTCTTTATTACTACTTTACCCAGTCACATCAAGCACAACATTTCAAATTCCTCAGACCTCTCTTCCGACCACGCCTATACTTCTATCTTTAAAACGACATTTCAACTACCATGAAAAACTACCAACCATTACTCAGGCAAAACTAACTGGGAAAAAATTCACTCAGACTATAGACAACCTCATTTCACTCAACTCCCCTAAAAACACCATCTGACTAAGACACAGCAGTTAAATCTCTCACAACAATTATTCAAAACGCAGCACGCAACTCATCTCCAATCTATCCTACCACCTCATACCCAACCAAAAGAATTGCCTTTACACATAACACAACTTATTGCTGAAAAGCGCCGGGCACGATATAAATGGCAAAGAACACACATGCCGAGTGATAAAAGATATTTAAATGTTTTACAAAACTTCTTAAAAAAATGTTCTCCGAAAATAAATTCTGAAAAAATACAACTATTTAAAAACACTTACATATTCCGACAATTCTCTCGAAAGCTATTAAAAATATATTAAACGAAAAAAAATAAACTACTCCCTTACGATACCCTGATAACTCTCTGGCGACATCAAACTTGGATAAAGCTAATCTATTTGCAACAGACCTCGAAAACAGATTCACGCCTCATCCAGAAATACTTAATAGTGACCACCATTCCCATGTTGAAGCCTCATTATTAAATTCCCTGCCAATGTGTCTTCCCAACTAAACATACAACTCCCTCTGAAGTCTTAAAACATATATCAAAAATCTAAAAATAACAAATCCCCCGGTCACGACCTAATAACAAATAAAATTTACCAAAAAATTACCCAAAAAAAATTTTACTTCTCACGTTCATTTATAACAACATTCTTCGTCTATCCTACATCTCTTCTACTTGGAAACATTTAGTTATCATACTTATTCATAGCCAGGCAAACCTCCTGATGCCCCTTCCTCTTACAGACCTATAAGCCTCCTCCCTACTTTTTCTAAAGTCCTTGAAAAGATTATCCTAAAACGAATTATACCAATACTAAATGACAAAAAAAATTATTCCAAACTCTCAATTTGGCTTTAGAAGCAAGCACTCTTCTCTTCACCAAGTACATAGATTAGTTGACAATATTGCTTCCTCCCTTGAACAAAAGCAATTTTGTTCCAGTGTGTTTCTCGACGTCGCTCAGGCGTTCGATCGTGTATGGCACGAAGGTCTAATGTATAAACTTCTTTTCTTACCTACTCCATTACATCTTACTCTCAAATCTTTTCTTACACATCGCACATTTGTGGTAAAGATGTGCTGAAGAATATTCTAGTGGTCGTTCTCTATAAAAGCAGGTGTTCCTCAAGGCAGTATCCTTGCCCCATTTTATAATTTATACACGGCGGACTTACCGCAGCATGACAATACCAGCATAGCGGACGTTTGCTGATGACACGGCAATCACTTCAATTAGCCCCAATTTGAACTTGGCTATAAATAACTTTCAGGATTATTTAAGCAAACTTCAGAAGTGGTTTAAACTATGGAATATCAAAATAAATGAAAGTAAATCCACACATATTACTTTTACCTCAATTCTAAAAAATTCCCCCTGTTTTCTTAAATAGTAAAAATATTCCCTACTGATACGTCGGTCAAATATTTAGGGACTCTATCTTGACAAAAGATTAACTTGGGCAACACACATCAAAACAAAAAGAAAATCCCTAAACCTCAGGCTTCATAAACTAAGACAACTCCTCCGATCAAGAATCTCTTTAAATAACAAATTACTAATTTATAAAACAATAATTACGTCCCCGCTATGTTATACGGTATCTAACTGTGGGGAACCGCAAAAATTTCTAACCTAAACATATTCCAATCCTTTCAATCAATAAATCTTAGAATTCTTACTAATGCACCTGGTACGTCAGCAACCGTACCTTACATAAATGATCTTAAACATTCCAACATTATCATCGATTGCGCCCTACTACTACAACAAATTCCATAAAAATCTCCTAAAATCACTCAAATCCTCTCATATCCCAACTAGCCTCAACTACAATACCTGATAACTCTATCCGCCGCCTTTTAAACGTAAATGCCACGAGACCTCTTACCTATAAATAGCACAAAATATCTTAATAACTAATGTATATGAGTTCATATATTGGAAGTAGTGTCGCTGGACAACTCTCTTCCTTCAAGCCAACCAGACTAGTTAATTCAATGTTGGTTCATATTTACTTATTGTTTTTTACATATACAGATTGTAAATTTTAATATAATAAAAAAAAAAAAAAAAAAAAGATTCAACGATGATCTTCTTGTGTAACATTGCAACTTCTGTAATTATTCGTTTTGATCACGAAGTTCTGTCAATCTTCCAAATCTTCGACGAAATTTCCCAAAGCTATTCCTTTCTTCATATTTAAAATCTTCAGAACACAATGAAACAATGAAACGTCAGGTTTCAGGTTTGCTTGAATAAATCTTCTGAGATTTTCACACCAGATTGGGAGTAGGCCCTGTAAGCTCTGACTCTGCTTGAAGAAATTTTTGATAATCGCTAGATTTATTCGGAGAAGATTGCGCTTTTTGCGCTGATCTAGAAATTTAAAACATTCTGAGATTCTGAAACATATTGAGGTTCTGAAAGTTCTGGAGATTCTGAAATACGCAGCTGTTCTGGAGATTCTGTAAAGTATGAGGTTTGGATGTTTGGAGGTTCTGGAGGTTCTGGAGATTCTGGAGGTTCTGGAGGTTCTGGAGATTTTGGAGGTTCTGGAGGTTTTTTGCGATCTGGTAACGACTGTGAATTCTACCTCAGAGCGTCGGCGTTGGTATTGCTTGATACAGGTTTTATGTGAATTGTATATTGTACTCTTTAGTTTTAAAACGCAACGAGTTTTTCTGGAACCAGGATCCTTCAAATTAAACAGCCAACTAACGCCGATGGTCAGTAAATATTGAACTGTTGACCCAAATAGATATGGTCGAAAAACTTTGATTCCCCACAACGATGCTTGTGAGCTCTTTTTCTGTAGTGTTTATAATTTATCTCTGCTTTGTTCAATGTTGTAGATGCATAAGCTATTGGTAAGTCCTTACAATAGGCCCCTTGAGAAAGTACAACAACCGATAGCATAGTTACTTGCATCACAAGTCAGATTGAAGGTTCTTTGTAAAATCCGGGTATTGAAGAATAGGGCACTTGAGTAAACAATTCTTCAATCTCTCAAATGATTGTTGACACACATCACTCCACCGGAACGGAAACGTCCTTCTTGAGTAACGCCGTTAGTGGTTTTGCTATTTGCCCATAATTTTGGATGAATCTTCTATAATATCCTGAAAGTCCCAGGAAAGATTTGATTTCTTTAAACGTTCTTTTGGGAACTGGAAAAATTTTTCTGGAAAACATTTGATTTGTGAGATCCGGTTTTTTGATCCTGAAATCTGATTCGATGACCTAGGTATGTGACTTCCTTCCGAAGAATTTCGCATTTCAGAAGCTTGAGTTTGTATTGTTTGAGTCTCTGAAAAATTTCCTTGAGTTTCTGTGAATGATCCGAGAGGTCTTTTGCGTAAATTATAATATCATCTAAGTACACAAAAGCCTTTAATCCATTGAGACCAACAATAACTTTGTTCATTAATCTATTGGAAAGTTCCTGGTGCTCCTTTCAATCCGAATGGCATGCGTAAAAATTCAAAATGCTCTTTATCTGTAGAAAAGGCAGTTTAATCTTGATCCGCAGGATTCATAGGAACCTGATGATAAAATGCGCTAATCCAATGTACTGTAATATTTGGATCTTCCAATGGTCAAGTATATCCACAATATTCGGTAAGGGGGAAAGCATCCCCTACCGTGACTTTCGTTAAGACGACGAAAGTTCCACGCAGGACGCGATACTTAATGTTATCATGAAAAATTCCAGTTTCTTTGGTACAACAAGGGTGGAGCGTTCCAAGGTGAATCACTTGGTGCAAATTACACCTTCCCGTTCGAGGGCTCCATTTGTTCCGTGATTTCCTGACGATGTCTGGGTGTGGTAATCGATATGGTTTCTGATGAATCGGTACTACTATTTCTGAGGTTCTGATTTTATGTGCTACGCTGTCGTAGCTGTGATTGCATCTCCTTCTAGAAAGAAAAAGATATCAGAGTAATCGCTACAGATTTCTTCCAATGAATTTCGTTCTTCGCGATTGAGATGTTCCAATACGGAGAGCTTTATGTAGTTGTGAAATTCGACTACTGCTAGCAGGATTTTCCGTTCTGATTTTCGTACTTGTACAGAATACATTGAAGCTTCGTGGAAACTTTTCATAACTGAGCTGCTTTAGGTTTGGGAACTCGAATTCGAATAATTTTTTCTCTGTCGGATTAATAAGTGAAACAAGAACACTTTTATTCCATACTATAGTGACTACATTTCCACAATATATAACCGAATCTGTTATATTCTGATTTTCAATGAGACTTTGATCATTCTCCACATGATTTTCTGCTGAAACTACCACAAGATTTTCTGCACGAGGTTACAACCAACAATTTCTAATTCATTTGGAATGATAACCTCATTTGTTTGGTAATTCATAATGATCCCCAATTTGTTATCATGAATGGTGTTCCAAGGATACCATTATGGGGAATTGGAAATTCTGCGTGTACTACCTGAAATTCTGTAGTAATAATTCTGTCATCTAACTGTAAGTCTAAAGTAAGTACGTCCCAGAGTTAGACACTAAATGGTCATTAATGCCTTTTAGATGATAGACTGTATTTTCAAACCGATTATCTGATCTTGAAGAGCGGATATCTTTATTAGATTCAACCACTTCCCGAGTCTAGAAGTAGTTTTGATGTTCTGCAGATGGTCTGATGAATATGGCATGTTAGATGATCTTTATCTAATTCTGCCTGGAAGTAGAAGGTTTTTCTGATACGGTGCTTTTTAACTCGCTCACGGGTCGTCCATCGTTTATGACCGGTTGTTGTGCCCGTTTCCCTGTTGCTGATTTGTGCCATTCCTTTGAATTTTATGTATTTCTTTTCCGACAATCTTTAACCTATGCCCCGGTTTTTTACAATAATGGCAACTGATGCTCCGAATTGTTGTTGCTGACGTGATTGATTTCGGGTTTTGTTTGGTGGCGTCTGACAATCCTTTGCCATATGCCCGATTTTTCCACATAGGAAACAAGTAGGCTTCTAGCTGTTGACTGTAGTGAAGCCCATATAGTTTCTTAGTCTCCTCGTTTTATTTTCTGATGCGTTCTTCTTCTCTGGCAGCTTGAACAGCTTTTTCCAACGAAGAAGGATCTCTGGCTTTAATGAAATCCTTTTTAACCCCCAAACCTTCTATAAACACCTGGATGGGTCTGTTTTTTCACACTCGCTTCAAGCGCTTGTGCTACTTCCAAGATTTTCCGTCTGTTTCTTGCTCTAAAATTAAGAGTCTGAAGTTGTTCTATTCGGTTCAAATAACTCATAATGTCTTCCAGATTTTGTTTAGAAGCGTACAACTCCTGAAAATAAATATGTTGTCGTTCTCTATGGTTCCAATGCTGATTTCAATGATTCTCTCAATTCATTCCCAATTTGTGATAGTTTTAAATTTTACTGCTTGGACGAGCTTTTTCTGTGTAAGTCGTACTTGGATACCTTTTAAGTAAAGGGGTTTCACTGATTCATGAGCGCATTCTAATGCAAATTCGCATTTTTCTAGGAATATTTCTGTATCTTCTTCGTCTGTACCACTGAATGAGTTCGGTAGTAGTTTCAAAGCAGCTTCCATCCCTATAGTTTCACCACTAAATTCTTGACTTAAATTATTTAATAATTTGATGTAAAGCTTTGTCTTTCTGATAACCCTTTTGAAAATTATTTCGGATGTTCTGATCTGCTTGACTCAGTCCTTTATATTAATTTTTCCAAGATTTCGCGATGTAGCATTTGTCTGATTTTCTTCTGCCATTAATGCTTCCCTTCGCGTATAGTTTGATCTAGGATATTTCTATTAATTAGAGCCATCCACCAATAGCTAGAAACACTATCTACTTTCCCATGGTAACTGAGGACGTTCTGTACTAGGTCTGTTGTATGCCCTAATAGGATATCAGATCTCACTAAAACTGACATTTTCAGGGGTAATATCGTGTATAGGACGTTCTGAATTCGGATTTTCTGGATTTAAAAAACGTACAAGTAGACTTACTCGAGGAGCAGGATTAGGAACTTCTATCGGATTTTCTGAGGAAACTATCTAAATCAAGGAAACTGCCTATATGAGTCACTTCCTTTTTCCCCACTCATTAAACTATAGTAATAAATCCTACTAATTAACAGTTATTTTATATCACTAGATGTTAAATGTAATACAAAAACAAAATTATAATATACAAAAACAAAAAAAAAATGACAATTGACGAAATTTTTATTAATAATTATGGAGTGTGTATTTATTTTCCACTTACACCGTGAGCTGGAAAAATACCGTTCATACTGCTCGGTGCTGATGCTCGGGATGCTCGGGATGCTCGGGTTGCTCGGTGCTGATGTTCAGGATGCTCGGTACTGATGCTCAGGATACTGAAAATACGACGGACAATCTCCGTCGACTGCTCGTATTATTTTTATTGAAGTTCGCAAGCACCGAAACTGCTGGCGCGGGGACCACTAATCAACAAAATAATGGGTTTTCCAAAAAAATGTATAAAAAACGACATGGTGGCGCATCGTATTGACTAGGCGGACGGCGTGTTGACACTCGATCCGTTAACGACGTCGCGTATAGCTGTAAACGGAGGCGGCGCGTTATTACCGTGATGACGGTCAGATTTTGGGCGGCTCTCGGCGGCGGCACGCTCGAAACCAGTCGTGTGAAATCGACTACGATCGTTGTTTCGGGCGGCGGCTCGACAACTATTCTGATGACGGCGGCGTTCGTACGACGGTCACTATGACTGTACGTGCGGGTAGACTTCGACAACGCCCCAACGAAATGCTGATGATGTCCGTTTCTTGTACACGTCTTTTTCGTATGGTTATAATATAAAATAAAATTTATATTAAATGTAACTTCGAAATACTTCGTTTTTTCTTGGATTTTCTGTATGAGATTTTGAGTTCCCGTTGATTTTCTGGATATTCCGGGTTCAGTAATATTTTAATAAACAAAATAATTCTCGCACTTGGCACTTCGCTAGTTAATGTGAATTTTAAAGTATAGTTTAAATTTTACGAGAATATTTGTTGGACTGGAATCAACGGATCCCACCGCGCCACCAAAATGTAATGTTATGAACCGTCTCCACAAACAATAAAAAAAAAAAATAAAAAAAAATAATCAACAAATAAATTTAAATTAAAACAAAACTATATTTATTAAATTCACGGCGAAGGAAAAGAAGAATAATTTATATTATAAAATTTATTATGCGACTGAGGTTCTGATAGATGCTCTGTTAATACAACACTGGACCGGACGAATGCCGGGGACGAGGCACTGTCGGCAACACAAGAAAGAATTCGCTACTTCAGCAAAATGCTTGTGTATGCTATTCGACAGTACCTCATTCTCACAATAATGACATTCTATATAAACTAAAAAAATAACCAATGGGTTCATAACACTATTCAAAAAACTCAATCAAAGCGGACGAAAATTAATTAATTAATTATGTCATCGATTAATTCAAAATAAATATGGGTCGACGATTTTATCTACAGATCTATGTATAATACACACATTCACAAAATATTTTAAAAACTAAATAAAGATATGGGTCGAGCGGAAGGTATTTGCGGATCCGCTGATGGTGATTCAGCGCCGTTGATATTCACAGCAGGTGCAATTGCGGAGACAAAATTCCAATGACGACTTGTTCTGACCAAGTAAGGCCCCCCACTAGCCGGCGTGGTTGCCAGAATAGTGGGAGGGGCTCAAGCCCCGGGGTTGACCTACCGACCTACCGACCTACCTAGTCGGTGCCACGGGAGAGGGGGGGCCCCACTGTACGCCGGACCGGCTTGCCGCTCCGGATGCAGTGCCCCCGCGAGGTTGAGGAGCCTATCTCGGCTGAAACGTGGTGGTTGTGGGACAAACGCTAGATGGTTACTGGATCCCACTAGACCCAGTGGGGAGTAGCGATACCAACGAGGCACTTAAATGAGTCGCGGCGCTCCTCCGAAAGGGTACGGGCTGAAACCCGGTGCTGGTGGTCCACCTTGACGACCCGGGATCTCGCCTTAAGTGGCCGGGTCCCGCCCCTGCCTCATCCCTTGACTAGCTCCTCCGAGCTAATGGAAGGTATGTGGTTAGTAGGCGCGAACCACAAAACCCTGGGTACTCGATGTTCTGACCAAGTGCAGCACATATACAGCAACGACGTAAATCCTTCCCCTCTACATCATCACATAACTGCTTCACAACCAACTAAAATATATTTGAGAACAGTATCTCCTTCGTTTTGAAAAATTGACCGGTCACACAATTATAATTCCATTTACTATTCACATACGCGTATATACATACACGCACACGCAAACACATACATGTATATATAAGTCTATATATACACATACATACATACACATACGCAGACATATACACACGCATATAATTATTGATTTTTTTTTTTTTTTATTATTGATTGTTAACATTTTATGCCATGGAGTTATCAAACTTAAAGAAAACATATAAAAATAAAACCAACTTACTTTATTTTAAAAATTTATTTATCCCTTATTATTTTGTCGATTTGGAATTTGGTCAAATTACTTTAATTTATAAATTGTTTACATTGTACGTCTTATATTTTAATGTAATAAAAACTATTTCTTTATAAACATATCTTGCTTAGTTAAAAAACCAAATGTTCATTCTTGGAAAATTTAAATAATATTTACATAATTTCCTTTTATATGGCTTATACGTTTTGAGATTCGAAACAAAATTTAAGAATTCACATAAAATAACTAAAATTTTTTTAATTTCTAATTAATATCTTCAACCAGTGTGTTATATTTATACCCGAACATTGCACTTCATAATATTGTATTTATTGTATACTATTAAATATCTACAAGATATATAATGTGTAATCGACACTTTGTTATGAATATTACATTTAATTCAAACCTAATTTCAATTTGCTTATACAATATGTAGAACAAATATGAAGAATGGTATCAATATGTGTCTTACAAATAAATTGGTGAAAACTACGAAATGATAAGCATTAGAATAAAATAATTTTTATTTCTTTATCTTTCATTAGGGAATTTTAAAAAAAACAATTAAAAAAAAAACATCCACATACATATCTTCTCATGCATCATTAATTATACATTTTTTAACTATTGAAATTTTGATATATAAATTTGATAATAAATAATAATATATCTACAGAGGACTATATATTATTTTTTTATTCCTCACTGGATCATTAAAATGTAAAATTATACAAATAATTTGTATATTAACCAATAATTATATTTATTAAAAGAAATGATAATTGTACGTCTATAGGGAATTTAAATCATAAATCAGACTATAACATGCTGGAAAATATTATTAATTAATATTTTTTTTTTTCACAGAAAATTTTAATTTTTCTCTAAGACATTTCACATTATAATATTTTATTTGTTTCTATAGCCAAACGAGACATGAAAAGGGTAAATTTAAAACAAAGCTTTGGGCTTGATTTTACACTTATTCAAATGCTTTATTGATTTTATTTTTAAAAAATGATAAATAATATGATATGATATGACATCTATTTGTGTTTTTAATATGAACATTGGAGTAAAATATAAAAATAAATTTCCTTTGTTAAATCATTTGTTATACATATTCTTAATTGGAGATTTCTTATTTAATATAATGATAAATAAAAATTTTAAGGAAAACATCGAGATCCACTACCTTTATTGAATCATTTATTTAGAAATTTTTCTGTTTTGGATTGTTAAAATAAAAACCGATACATGTTCATAAAACTACAAAAGTTCTTATCATATTTTATTATATATATATACCTAAATTGAACATTTCAATTTTTAGTTAAGTTAAATTACTATTTTCGATAATAAGCATGCACACATATTATTTTTAAATTAATCCAATATATTTTAATAACTTACTTAAACAGTAAAAAAAAAAACATACCAAAAAAACCCGAGAATATTTTAAAATTTATATATCCAATAATATTTTTTGGCCACTTTGAATTTGGTCAAATTACATAATTTTAAAAATAATTTAATTTATACGTTATTTTTTAAATTTATTAAAAATATTTTTTTTTATAAACTCACCTTGATAAAAGTTAAAAAATATTAAAAATTGTTCATTATTTGAAAAATTAGTACATAAATTGCTTAATTTCCTTGTTACTATGACTAATACGTTCTGCGATTCGAATAAAAATTTAGGAAAACATAAAATAACTAAAAAATTATTGATTTCGAATTAATATCTTCAACTACGGTATCATATTTATAAAGAATATTGCACATCATAATATATTGTATTCTATTGTATACTATTAAATATCTACAAGATAATAATTTGTAATCGACACTTTGTTATGAATATTACATTTAAATTCAAACCTAATTTCAATTTGCTTATACAATATGTAGAACAAATATGAAGAATGGTATCAAATATGTGTCTTACAAATAAATTGGTGTAAACTACGAAAAATATAAGCATTAGAATAAAAAATTTTTTTTTTTTTTATCTTTCATTAGGGAATTATAAAAACAATTAAAAAAAAAAACATCCACATACATTTCTTCTCATGCTTCATTTAATTATACATTTTTTACTATTGAAATTTTGATATAATTGGATAATAAATAATAATATATATCTACAGAGGACTATATATTATTTTTATATTCCTCACTGGATCATTAAAATGTAAAATTATACAATATATTTGTATATTAACCCAATAATATATGATTAAAAGAAATGATAATTGTACGTCTATAGGGAATTTAAATCATAAATCAGACTATAACATGCTGGAAAAATTATTATTAATTAATATTTTTTTTTCAGAAAAATTTTAATTTTTTTTCTCCGAGACATTGCATATTATAATATTGTATTTGTTTATATAGATGGAAGTGAATATGGCAGAGGTAAATTAAAAATAGAGGCTTGGACTTTAATTTTACACTTAATCTAATGCTATTTTAATTTTATGTTTACAAAGTAATAGATATATGATATGAGTATCATTTATTTGTGATTAATAAGAATATTGGTGTAAAATACAAACATATTAGTTTTCGTTAATACAATATTCGTTTTTGTTAGACATATTCTTAATTGGAGATTTCTTATTAATATTATGATTAATAAAATTTAAGGAAACATCGAGATCCGCTACCTTTATTGAATCATTTATTTAGAAATTTTTCTGTTTTGGATTGTTAAAATAAAAACCGATACATGTTCATAAAACTACAAAAGTTCTTATAATATATATATATATATATACCTTATATGAACATTTCAATTTTTAGTTAAGTTAAATTACTATTTTCGATAATAAGCATGCACACATATTATTTTTAAATTAATCCAATATATTTTAATAACTCTACTTAAACAGTAAAAAAAAAAACATACCAAAAAAACCAAATGAGAATATTTTAAAATTTATATATCCAATAATATTTTGGCCACTTTGAATTTGGTCAAATTACATAATTTAAAAATAATTTAATTTATACGTTATTTTTTAAATTTAATAAAATATATTTTTTTATAAACTCACCTTGATAAGTTAAAAAATATTAAAATTGTTCATTATTTGAAAATTAGTACATAAATTGCTTAATTTCCTTGTTACTATGACTAATACGTTCTGCGATTCGAATAAAAATTTAGAAACACATAAAATAACTAAAATTATTTGATTTCGAATTAATATCTTCAACTACGGTATCATATTTATAAACGAATATTGCACATCATAATATTTAAATTTTATTGTAAACTATTAAATATCTACGAGAAAGATATTTTATAATTAACAAATTGTTTAGAATACTACATTCAATCCAAACCTATTTTTAATTTGCTTATACAATAAGTAAAACAAATGTTAAGAATGTCATTAATTTGTGTTTGATAAACTTATTAGTAAAACCTACCGAATTTATAAGCATTAGAATTAATTTTTTTCAAATATCTTTCATTAAGGAATTGCAAAAACAATTAAATAAAAAACATTCACATACATATCCTCTCATGTTTCATTTATCTATACATTTTTCATTATTAAATAGTTAATATAAAAAATAATTAATAATATGTCAACAGGTGTTTTATATTATCTTTATATTCCTAATTGTATCATTTAAATTTTAAATTAACTCAGCGTGATTGGTTAAAAAAAAGTATAATTGTTCATCCCATTGGGAATGAAAATCATATATCACACTATAAAACGATGGAAATCATTTCATTTAATATTATTTTTTTTCAAAAATTTTATAAAATTTACTCCAAGGTATTACACTTGACATGATTTTATTTGTTTTATAGTTCTTGTATATAAATTTAAAGGTAAATTTAAAGCAGTAAATTGGACTTTCATTTTACATATAGCCTAATACTATTTTCATTTTATCTCCACAAAAATTAAAATATATTATATGAGTGGCATCATTTTGTGATTTTAGTGAGAATATTAGTGTAAACTACAAATATATTAGTTTTAGTTAATTCATTTGTTACACATATTCTTAATTCGAGATTTCAAATTAATATTATTATAAATAATATGTAAATAAACATCGAGATCCACTACCTTTATTACATCATTTATTTAGAAATTTTTCTGTTTTGGATTGTTAAAATAAAAACCAATACATGTTTGTAGAACTACAATAGTTATTATAATATATATATAAATGTATTCCTTATATAAACATTTCAATTTTTATTTAAGTTAAATGATTATTTTCTATAATAGTTATGCATACATTTCATTTCAAATAAATTCAATCAATTTTAAGAACTCTACATTAACAGTTAAAAAAAAATATTTTATTATTCTATGAAATGGAATATTAACTTAAAGAAAAAATTAAAAAAAAAAAACAAATTACTCTCTTTTAAAATTTATATATCCAATAATATTTTGGAAATTTTGAATTTGGTCAAATTACTTAATTTAAAAATTGTTTAAATTGTACGTAATCTTTTTAATTTTAATAAACTATATTCTTTATACACATGACATATTATGTCATGATAAGTTAAAAAAAAATTGTTCATTTTTGAAGAATAAATAAGAAAATTACATAATTTCCTAGTTAATATAACTTATACATTATGCGATTCTAATAAAATTTAAGAATACACATAAAATAACTACATTTATTTAATTTCTTATTAATATCTTCAACCAGTGTATCATTTTTATACACGAACATTGAACTTAATAATATAATATTTTATTTTATACTGTTAAATATCTACGAGATATATAATTTGTAATCGACACATTGTTTTGAATATTACATTTAATTCAAGACTAATTTCAATTTGCTTATACAATATGTAGAACAAATATTAAGAGTGTATCAATATGTGTTTTATAAATAAATTGGTGTAAACTACGAAAATATAAGCCTTAGATTTAAATAATTTTTATCTAATATCCTTCATTAGGGAATTGTAAAACAATTTAATAAAAAACATCCACATGCATATCCTCTCATGCTTCATTTATTTATGAACTTTTCACTTTTGAATTGATAAATTATAATATAATAAATAATAATATAACCCACAGGGTTTTATCTTATTTTTATATTCCTTATTGGATCATTTAAATATCCTACATTATATTAAATTATAATATTAAAAAATAATAAAATTATAAATTATAATAAATTAAATATTAAATTTCTATATTGACCCAACATAATTGGTTTAAAAAAAGGATTTTTGTTCATCCCTAGTGAATTAAAATCATATATTACACTATAATACGCTGGAATATATTTTGTTTAAAATTTTTTTTTTTTTTAAATATTATAACGTTTATTTTGAGACATTGCATATTATAATATTGTATTTGTTTATATAGATGGAAGAGAATGTGGCAGAGGTAAATTAAAAACAGAGTCTTGGACTTCAATTTTACACTTAATCTAATGCTATTTTAATTTTATGTTTACAAAGTAATAGATATATGATATGAGTATCAATTATTTGTGATTAATATGAATATTGGTGTAAACTACAAACATATTAGCCTTTGTTAAATCATTTGTTATACATCTTTTAAATTGGATATTTGTAACTAACATTATGATAAATAATATTTAAGAAAACATCGAGATTAACTTCCTTTCATACATCAATTATTTATACATTTTTCTGTTTTAGATTGTTAAAATAATAACCAATACATGTTTATAAAACCAAAAAAATTTCTTATCATATACTACTGTGATCAAATTGAAAGGTGAATTTTTAATTTGAATTTCTCGCCTTTTTCCAATCGGTATTTTTTTTTTCTATAAGTTGGTAATACTATTACTAACATCTGTGCACAATTTCACAACAAAATATTGATTAGTGCTTGAGATACGCTTTGTTTTATTAAGTGCTGAAAGTGAATTCTGCGATTTTGACTATGTCTAAACTTATTGAACAAAGAAGTTGCATCAAATTTTGTTTCCGGAATGGAATTTCGGCTGCGGAAACGTTGAGGATGCTGCAGAAAACCATTGGGGATCAGACTCTATCTTCGAAGAATGTCTACAAGTGGTACAACGAATTCAAGACTGGCCACGAGAGTATTGAGAAGAATGTGGTGTCAAATCGGCCAAAAACATCGACTGATGAACATCATGTTAAGCAAGTCCAAGAAATGGTGCTTGAAAATCGTCGATTGACTATTAGAGACATCGCTGATAATTTGGACATATCATTTGGATCGGTGCAGGTGATTTTGAGTGATGAATTAGGCTTGAGAAAAGTCAAATCTCGTTTGGTTCCAAAAACGCTCAATTTTTTGGAAAAACAGCGTCGCGTTGAAGTGTGTGAAACAATGCTTTCTGATTATCAGGACGTAATGAAACGCATAATAACTGGAGATGAGACTTGGATCTATACTTACAATCCCGAAACAACCGATCAATCGAGCGAATACTGTGCCAAAGGCGAGCGGAAACCAAAAAAACTACGTCAAAGCCGCTCAAAAATCAAGGTAATGTTGACAGTTTTCTTTGATTATCGTGGTGTGGTATATTCTAAATTCCTTCCACCGGGCCAAACTGTTAACAAGGAGTATTATTTGAGTGTTATGCGGCGTTTGCGTGAAGCTGTTCGCAAAAATAGGCCGGAGTTATGGCGACAATGCGCCATTTTACACGGCACTGGTTCTTCGCAAGCATTTCGTCAAAAATTCAACGCACATCGTTCCGCAACCTGCTTATTCGCCTGATTTAGCTCCGTGTGATTTCTGGCTATTCAACAAATTCAAGAGACCGCTCCGGGGACACCGTTTTGCCTCGATTGATGAAATAAAATTCGAATCGTAGAAGGCTCTGAAGGACATTCCGAAGGAGAACTTTGCTAAATGCTATGATGATTGGAAACTTCGTTGGCATAAGTGTATTGCAGCGGAAGGAGATTACTTTGAAGGGGATGAGATGTATTTGGAAGTATAAATAAAGATTTTGAAAATATAAGAAAATTCACCTTTCAATTTGATAACAGTAGTATATAAATATATATATTTCCAATATAAATATTTCAATTTTTATGCATGCTAAATTACTTTTTTCTATAAAAAGCATGAATACAATTTATTTTTAAATTAATCCAATTTATTTTAATAAATCTACTTTAACAGTTAAAAAAAAATGTTAACTTTATATGCAATGGAATATTAACATAAAGATAAATATTTAAAAAATACCAAATGAGTTTCTTTTAAAGTTTATATATACAATAATATTTTGGCAACATTAAATTTGGTCAAATTACATAATTTAAAAATAGTTTACTTCATACGTTTTATTTTGAAAATAAATGAAATTAATTTTTTTATAAACTTATCGTGATTAGTTAAAATAAAAGTATTATTGTTCATTCTTGGTGAATTAATAAATAAATTACTTAATTTCCTAGTTACTATGACTTATACTATATTATACTATTGCAGACTACGAAAATATTATGATAAGGATAGAATAATATCCTTTAATATCCTTAATTGGGAAATTAAAATAAACAATTTAATAAAAACATTAACATACATATCCTCTCATATTTTATTAATTTATAAATTTTTCACATTTGAATTGTGAAAAACACTAAAATAAGTAGTAATAAAATATAATATATCTACAGGGGTTTTTATTTTATTCATATATTCTTAGTTGAATCATTTAAATTTTAACGTAAATTATAATTTGTATAATACAAATTTGTCAAAAAAAAGAGGATAACTTTTCATTCCTAGGGAATTAAAATCATTTATCACATTACTATATGCTGAAAATTATTACATTTAATATAAATTTTTTCAAAAAGACTTTTATATTAACTGTTGGATATTGCATTTTTTAATATTGTATTTCTTTATAAAGCTCTATATTTAAGAAATAAAGGTAAATTTAAAGTTGAAGGTTGGACTTAATTTTTATGTTTAAAAAATGATAAATATTAGATATGAGTTATATTATTTTGTGTTTAAGATGAATATTGGTGTAAACTCAATAATATAAGCCTATGTTAAATAATTTGTTATGCGTGTTTGTAATTGGAGATTTATAACTAGCATTGTGATAAATAATATTTAAACAACATCAATACACGTTTCCTTTCTTTTTTCATTTACTTATAAATTTTCTGTTTTGGATTGTTAAAATAAAGAATAAAACATTATTATAAAACGACAGAAGTTATTATCGTATATTAATATTTCTTATTGGATATTTCCAAGCATTAATTAGTATAAATATCTTTCTTAAAAAAAATACAAAAACACATATTTCATCTTTAAATTAATTTTAAATTATTTTAATAATTCTCATCTTCCAGTTTAAAAAAAAAATGGTAACATTCTATGCCATGGAATATTAACATAAAGAAAAACATATAATTTTACAAAATATTTTTTTTAATTAATATATACAATATTACTCTAGCAACTTTGAATTTGATCAAATTACTTAATTTGAAAATAGTTTACATCAAACATTTTATTTTTAAATACACACAAATAACTTAAACTATTTCATTTCTAATAAATATCATCAACCTAACTATACTATGTATACTTGAACATAGCATTTTGTAGTATTTCATTTTATTTTATACTATTAAATGTCTACAAGAACGGTAATTTGTAATCAACCCTTTATTTTTAATATTACATTTATTCCAAAACTAATATAAATTTGTTTCTACAAAATGTAAAACAAATGTTATGTGTAGCATCAATTTGTTTTTGATAAATATATTAGTGTAAACACAGGAAATATAAACATTAAATTTAAAAATTTTTTGTCAAATGCTTTTATTAGTGGATGGTAATAAAAAATGTAATAAAAACATCTACATAGATATCCTCTCATACTTTATTTATTTATAAATTTTTCAATTTTGAATTGTTATAATAAATACAAATAAATGATAATATATCTATAGGCTTTTTATCTTATTTTTATATTTCTTGTTGGATCGCTTAAGATTTTACTTAAAATATATATTGTTATATTAACACAGCATGGTTGGTTAAAAAAAGAAAATAATTGTTCATCCCTAGAGAATTAAAATCATATATCACACTATAATACATTGGAAATTATTTCATTTAAATGTATTTTTTTGAAAGGGATTATAACATCCACTCTAAGATATTTCATTTTATAATATTGTATTTCATTTTATATCTATAGAAATCGAAAATAATGGTAAATTTAAAGCAGAAGCTTGAACATAATTTTTACATTTTTTATATGCCTATTCTCACATTATGGTTACAAAATGTTAAATATATCATATAACTGGCATCATTTTGTGTTTAATAAGAATATTGGTATAAACTACAAAAATATAAGCCTTCGCTCAATAATTTGTTATACATGTTCGTAATTGGATATTTGTTGTGACGCGAATGCCTACGCTTAAAATTCCGTCGCGTAAGGCGGATACTCGTCACGGTTAACGCCGGTTGGATATATTTGTAAAATAATAATAATTGAAAGGAAAAAAAAAGAAACAATATTAATAGTAAATGGACTGTAAGACAAAATATATTATGGCGACATGATATACAAAACAAGTAAACTTAATCACTAGCTTATCATCTAGGTGGTTTAACAACTGTATCATGCGACACAAAAACAAAGTATAATTAAAGGTGATAGCATACGCCGAGGTATCGAGACAAAACAGCTGAACTGGACGATGACGGCGGCAATCCATCCAGTGTTCCCAACGATGCAACGCGTACACACGCGGAAGGTAACGTCACCGAGACGTAGCACGTGTACAAACGCGACAAGTGAACATCACACGATGCAATGCGTACATACGCGAAAAGTAACGTCACCGAGACGTAAAACGCGACAAATGAACATCACACGATGCACCGCGAACACACGTGAGAAGTAACGTCGTCGAGACGTAAATCGCGTAAAACGCGACAAATTAACATCACACGATGCACCGCGTACACACGTGAAAAGTAACGTCGCCGAGACGTAAAACGCGACAAATGAACGTATCACGACGTACCGCGAACACACGTGAGAAGTAACGTCGCAGAGACGTAAAATTATGGACGCACCGCACGTCCGAAATTTAACCAAAATGTTTGTCCGTATATCCGCACACCGTACGCGCCGACGAACGACTCGACTGACTCGATCGACGCACTCGTCACAATCGCTGCTTTGTAATGGCGCGGGGGGGAGGCAGGGTACTCTTCTAAAATGTTCGATGACACCCCGCTCCCCGCACCATGCAAATCTTATCTGCTCGTCCGGACATCCTCCCGCCGTTGAAAGTGGAAGCTTTCAAACAAGATTTCATAACAATATAACAACGACAACGCAGTTTTGTACTCGATACATAACAAAATTAAAATAAGGTAGTAGGATAGTACAATTAAGACAGTAAAAAAAAAATGAACAACTTATTAAATGATAATTATAATATAAAATTAGGAATAGGTTAGGATAAAAAGGAATAGCCTTGACACCCACATGCAATTTCTACGTGACTGGTAGCTTTACCAACTTAAAAACTGGGCGTTTGAAAACTGAATCTGCTGTCTTCACAGTGACTACCCGCACTACCTGGTCAGCACCTGGATGTATGGCAATAACACGGGCAAGTTGCCATGACATTAGTGGACGTGTCGGTGAATTAACAATAACCAAATCGTCGACATCTAATGTGGGCTTGTGCGTAAACCATTTTTGGCGTCCCTGCAACGTATGTAAATACTCGCGTGACCATCTGCGCCAAAATGATTGTTGAGCCTGCTTTACTAACTGCCAACGACTCAATCGATTCATAGATACGTGGGTGATATCAGGCTCTGGAATTGCCATGAGTGGTTGGCCAATCAGGAAATGTCCGGGTGTCAAAGCGCCGAGATCGTTTGGATCGCTAGACACCGCCGTCAGTGGGCGCGAATTTAAAACACTTTCAATGCGGGTGAAGAAAGTACTTAATTCTTCTGCCGTCAAAACTTGGTCTCCGATTACCTTTCGTAAATGGTTCTTCGCACTCTTGATGGCTGCTTCCCATATACCCCCGAAATGGGGCGCCGCTGGAGGGTTGAACTTCCACGTGCACGTGGTCCGGGAATGAAGAGCATCTTGTGTCTTAGTCTCATTAAGGAATGCTTTGATTTGACGAGCTGCCCCAACATAATTCGTACCACAATCAGAGTGTACCTCAACCGGTACGCCACGACGAGCGACAAAGCGTTCAAAAGCTGCCAGAAAAGACTCGGTAGACAAATCAAACACCAGTTCTAAATGAACTGCCTTGACCGAAAGACATACGAATAAGGCTAGGTAGGCCTTAGTTGATTTAGAGTTTCTCCGGCGACACTCCTTTATCATGAACGGTCCTCCGTAATCCGTACCAACGAACGAAAATGGACGATGAGGTTGAACTCTGGTGGCTGGTAGGTCCGCCATAAACGGCTGCGGGCACGCCGCCCTATGCCGCACACACGGAACGCACGCATGAATCACCTGTCTAACTGCAGCGCGGCCGGAAACTATCCAAAATCGTCGACAGATCATATTCATTACGAGCTTTGGACCGGCATGAAGTAAAATTGAATGATAATGTCGAATAATTAATGCTGTTAAGTGTGAATTTTTTGGCAACAGTACTGGATGTTTGGCTTCTTCGCCGAGTGCCGAAAACTTGAGTCGACCTCCTACGCGAATGATCCCTTTTTCGTCCAGAAATGGTGCAAGCTGCACCAATGTACTCGGTGTGATTGGTGATGTTGACTGCGATAATAACTGCTTCAGCAATGGAGATCAATACGCTTCTTGCGTTATTTTAATGATAACACATAGAATGTGATCTGATTCTATACGACTGATGGCACCACTTACAATAGGCTGTCGACGACAACGATTAACAAATCGAAAACAAAAGGCTAGTACTCGCTGCATCCTTGACAGAGTTGAGAACCGCCATTACACTCCTTCAACCTCGACTTCATTTTGGATGTGCAAAACATTTTTTGAGTGACGTTTATACTCTGGTAATTGTTCCGGTAGAATCCGTGACAACATCGACTTTGGCCAATGACATTCTGGATGTTGTAGAAAACCAGGACCTGTGATGTGTAGTTGACATTCAACTAGCTCTTGAGAAAGGAGTCCACGTGAGGCTGGATCAGCCGCATTCTCCTTGGAGCGAACATGTGCCCATTCGCACTGTGGTAACAGTTTTTTAATTTGTGAAATCCGGTTCGTAACAAAAACCTTAAAATCTTTCGGCTCCGCCATCAACCATGAAAGAACGATCGTAGAATCCGAGAATGCACACACACGACTTACTGGTACAACCTCCTGTATGATAGTTAGTCGGTGTGCTAACAACCGTGCCAGCAATACTGCAGCACACAACTCAAGTCGAGGTATTGTCAATGACGTATCCACATGTGAAGATTTCAGCGGGGCGCTTTCGTTTTACTCTAGCAAATTTGAATTTGATCAAATTACTTAATTTGAAAATAGTTTACATCAAACATTTTATTTTTAAATTAAATTAAATATTTTTTTTTATATACTTCCCTTGATTAGTACAAAAAAAAGGTAAATTGTTCATTCATGGAGAATTAATAAATAAATTCCATAATTTCCTATCTACTATGACTAATAGGTTATGTGATTCGAATTAAATTTATGAATACACACAAATAACTTAAACTATTTCATTTCTAATAAATATCATCAACCTAACTATACTATGTATACTTGAGACATAGCATTTTGTAGTATTTCATTTTATTTTATACTATTAAATGTCTACAAGAACGGTAATTTGTAATCAACCCTTTATTTTTAATATTACATTTATTCCAAAACTAATATAAATTTGTTTCTACAAAATGTAAAACAAATGTTATGTGTAGCATCAATTTGTTTTTGATAAATATATTAGTGTAAACACAGGAAATATAAACATTAAATTTAAAAATTTTTTGTCAAATGCTTTTATTAGTGGATGGTAATAAAAAATGTAATAAAAACATCTACATAGATATCCTCTCATACTTTATTTATTTATAAATTTTTCAATTTTGAATTGTTATAATAAATACAAATAAATGATAATATATCTATAGGCTTTTTATCTTATTTTTATATTTCTTGTTGGATCGCTTAAGATTTTACTTAAAATATATTTTTATATTAACACAGCATGGTTGGTTAAAAAAAGAAAATAATTGTTCATCCCTAGAGAATTAAAATCATATATCACACTATAATACATTGGAAATTATTTCATTTAAATGTATTTTTTTGAAAGGGATTATAACATCCACTCTAAGATATTTCATTTTATAATATTGTATTTCATTTTATATCTATAGAAATCGAAAATAATGGTAAATTTAAAGCAGAAGCTTGAACATAATTTTTACATTTTTTATATGCCTATTCTCACATTATGGTTACAAAATGTTAAATATATCATATAACTGGCATCATTTTGTGTTTAATAAGAATATTGGTATAAACTACAAAAATATAAGCCTTCGCTCAATAATTTGTTATACATGTTCGTAATTGGATATTTGTTGTGACGCGAATGCCTACGCTTAAAATTCCGTCGCGTAAGGCGGATACTCGTCACGGTTAACGCCGGTTGGAAATATTTGTAAAATAATAATAATTGAAAGGAAAAAAAAAAACAATATTAATAGTAAATGGACTGTAAGACAAAATATATTATGGCGACATGATATACAAAACAAGTAAACTTAATCACTAGCTTATCATCTAGGTGGTTTAACAACTGTATCATGCGACACAAAAACAAAGTATAATTAAAGGTGATAGCATACGGCGAGGTATCGAGACAAAACAGCTGAACTGGACGATGACGGCGGCAATCCATCCAGTGTTCCCAACGATGCAACGCGTACACACGCGGAAGGTAACGTCACCGAGACGTAGCACGTGTACAAACGCGACAAGTGAACATCACACGATGCAATGCGTACATACGCGAAAAGTAACGTCACCGAGACGTAAAACGCGACAAATGAACATCACACGATGCACCGCGAACACACGTGAGAAGTAACGTCGTCGAGACGTAAATCGCGTAAAACGCGACAAATTAACATCACACGACGTACCGCGAACACACGTGAGAAGTAACGTCGCAGAGACGTAAAATTATGGACGCACCGCACGTCCGAAATTTAACCAAAATGTTTGTCCGTATATCCGCACACCGTACGCGCCGACGAACGACTCGACTGACTCGATCGACGCACTCGTCACAATCGCTGCTTTGTAATGGCGCGGGGGGTGGCAGGGTACTCTTCTAAAATGTTCGATGACACCCCGCTCCCCGCACCATGCAAATCTTATCTGCTCGTCCGGACATCCTCCCGCCGTTGAAAGTGGAAGCTTTCAAACAAGATTTCATAACAATATAACAACGACAACGCAGTTTTGTACTCGATACATAACAAAATTAAAATAAGGTAGTAGGATAGTACAATTAAGACAGTAAAAAAAAAATGAACAACTTATTAAATGATAATTATAATATAAAATTAGGAATAGGTTAGGATAAAAAGGAATAGCCTTGACACCCACATGCAATTTCTACGTGACTGGTAGCTTTACCAACTTAAAAACTGGGCGTTTGAAAACTGAATCTGCTGTCTTCACAGTGACTACCCGCACTACCTGGTCAGCACCTGGATGTATGGCAATAACACGGGCAAGTTGCCATGACATTAGTGGACGTGTCGGTGAATTAACAATAACCAAATCGTCGACATCTAATGTGGGCTTATGCGTAAACCATTTTTGGCGTCCCTGCAACGTATGTTAAATACTCGCGTGACCATCTGCGCCAAAATGATTGTTGAGCCTGCTTTACTAACTGCCAACGACTCAATCGATTCATAGATACGTGGGTGATATCAGGCTCTGGAATTGCCATGAGTGGTTGGCCAATCAGGAAATGTCCGGGTGTCAAAGCGCCGAGATCGTTTGGATCGCTAGACACCGCCGTCAGTGGGCGCGAATTTAATACACTTTCAATGCGGGTGAAGAAAGTACTTAATTCTTCTGCCGTCAAAACTTGGTCTCCGATTACCTTTCGTAAATGGTTCTTCGCACTCTTGATGGCTGCTTCCCATATACCCCCGAAATGGGGCGCCGCTGGAGGGTTGAACTTCCACGTGCACGTGGTCCGGGAATGAAGAGCATCTTGTGTCTTAGTCTCATTAAGGAATGCTTTGATTTGACGAGCTGCCCCAACATAATTCGTACCACAATCAGAGTGTACCTCAACCGGTACGCCACGACGAGCGACAAAGCGTTCAAAAGCTGCCAGAAAAGACTCGGTAGACAAATCAAACACCAGTTCTAAATGAACTGCCTTGACCGAAAGACATACGAATAAGGCTAGGTAGGCCTTAGTTGATTTAGAGTTTCTCCGGCGACACTCCTTTATCATGAACGGTCCTCCGTAATCCGTACCAACGAACGAAAATGGACGATGAGGTTGAACTCTGGTGGCTGGTAGGTCCGCCATAAACGGCTGCGGGCACGCCGCCCTATGCCGCACACACGGAACGCACGCATGAATCACCTGTCTAACTGCAGCGCGGCCGGAAACTATCCAAAATCGTCGACAGATCATATTCATTACGAGCTTTGGACCGGCATGAAGTAAAATTGAATGATAATGTCGAATAATTAATGATGTTAAGTGTGAATTTTTTGGCAACAGTACTGGATGTTTGGCTTCTTCGCCGAGTGCCGAAAACTTGAGTCGACCTCCTACGCGAATGATCCCTTTTTCGTCCAGAAATGGTGCAAGCTGCACCAATGTACTCGGTGTGATTGGTGATGTTGACTGCGATAATAACTGCTTCAGCAATGGAGATCAATACGCTTCTTGCGTTATTTTAATGATAACACATAGAATGTGATCTGATTCTATACGACTGATGGCACCACTTACAATAGGCTGTCGACGACAACGATTAACAAATCGAAAACAAAAGGCTAGTACTCGCTGCATCCTTGACAGAGTTGAGAACCGCCATTACACTCCTTCAACCTCGACTTCATTTTGGATGTGCAAAACATTTTTTGAGTGACGTTTATACTCTGGTAATTGTTCCGGTAGAATCCGTGACAACATCGACTTTGGCCAATGACATTCTGGATGTTGTAGAAAACCAGGACCTGTGATGTGTAGTTGACATTCAACTAGCTCTTGAGAAAGGAGTCCACGTGAGGCTGGATCAGCCGCATTCTCCTTGGAGCGAACATGTGCCCATTCGCACTGTGGTAACAGTTTTTTAATTTGTGAAATCCGGTTCGTAACAAAAACCTTAAAATCTTTCGGCTCCGCCATCAACCATGAAAGAACGATCGTAGAATCCGAGAATGCACACACACGACTTACTGGTACCACCTCCTGTATGATAGTTAGTCGGTGTGCTAACAACCGTGCCAGCAATACTGCAGCACACAACTCAAGTCGAGGTATTGTCAATGACGTATCCACATGTGAAGATTTCAGCGGGGCGCTTTCGTTTTACTCTAGCAAATTTGAATTTGATCAAATTACTTAATTTGAAAATAGTTTACATCAAACATTTTATTTTTAAATTAAATTAAATATTTTTTTTTATATACTTCCCTTGATTAGTACAAAAAAAAGGTAAATTGTTCATTCATGGAGAATTAATAAATAAATTCCATAATTTCCTATCTACTATGACTAATAGGTTATGTGATTCGAATTAAATTTATGAATACACACAAATAACTTAAACTATTTCATTTCTAATAAATATCATCAACCTAACTATACTATGTATACTTGAGCATAGCATTTTGTAGTATTTCATTTTATTTTATACTATTAAATGTCTACAAGAACGGTAATTTGTAATCAACCCTTTATTTTTAATATTACATTTATTCCAAAACTAATATAAATTTGTTTCTACAAAATGTAAAACAAATGTTATGTGTAGCATCAATTTGTTTTTGATAAATATATTAGTGTAAACACAGGAAATATAAACATTAAATTTAAAAAATTTTTTGTCAAATGCTTTTATTAGTGGATGGTAATAAAAAATGTAATAAAAACATCTACATAGATATCCTCTCATACTTTATTTATTTATAAATTTTTCAATTTTGAATTGTTATAATAAATACAAATAAATGATAATATATCTATAGGCTTTTTATCTTATTTTTATATTTCTTGTTGGATCGCTTAAGATTTTACTTAAAATATATATTTTTATATTAACACAGCATGGTTGGTTAAAAAAAGAAAATAATTGTTCATCCCTAGAGAATTAAAATCATATATCACACTATAATACATTGGAAATTATTTCATTTAAATGTATTTTTTTGAAAGGGATTATAACATCCACTCTAAGATATTTCATTTTATAATATTGTATTTCATTTTATATCTATAGAAATCGAAAATAATGGTAAATTTAAAGCAGAAGCTTGAACATAATTTTTACATTTTTTATATGCCTATTCTCACATTATGGTTACAAAATGTTAAATATATCATATAACTGGCATCATTTTGTGTTTAATAAGAATATTGGTATAAACTACAAAAATATAAGCCTTCGCTCAATAATTTGTTATACATGTTCGTAATTGGATATTTGTTGTGACGCGAATGCCTACGCTTAAAATTCCGTCGCGTAAGGCGGATACTCGTCACGGTTAACGCCGGTTGGAAATATTTGTAAAATAATAATAATTGAAAGGAAAAAAAAAGAAACAATATTAATAGTAAATGGACTGTAAGACAAAATATATTATGGCGACATGATATACAAAACAAGTAAACTTAATCACTAGCTTATCATCTAGGTGGTTTAACAACTGTATCATGCGACACAAAAACAAAGTATAATTAAAGGTGATAGCATACGCCGAGGTATCGAGACAAAACAGCTGAACTGGACGATGACGGCGGCAATCCATCCAGTGTTCCCAACGATGCAACGCGTACACACGCGGAAGGTAACGTCACCGAGACGTAGCACGTGTACAAACGCGACAAGTGAACATCACACGATGCAATGCGTACATACGCGAAAAGTAACGTCACCGAGACGTAAAACGCGACAAATGAACATCACACGATGCACCGCGAACACACGTGAGAAGTAACGTCGTCGAGACGTAAATCGCGTAAAACGCGACAAATTAACATCACACGACGTACCGCGAACACACGTGAGAAGTAACGTCGCAGAGACGTAAAATTATGGACGCACCGCACGTCCGAAATTTAACCAAAATGTTTGTCCGTATATCCGCACACCGTACGCGCCGACGAACGACTCGACTGACTCGATCGACGCACTCGTCACAATCGCTGCTTTGTAATGGCGCGGGGGGTGGCAGGGTACTCTTCTAAAATGTTCGATGACACCCCGCTCCCCGCACCATGCAAATCTTATCTGCTCGTCCGGACATCCTCCCGCCGTTGAAAGTGGAAGCTTTCAAACAAGATTTCATAACAATATAACAACGACAACGCAGTTTTGTACTCGATACATAACAAAATTAAAATAAGGTAGTAGGATAGTACAATTAAGACAGTAAAAAAAAAATGAACAACTTATTAAATGATAATTATAATATAAAATTAGGAATAGGTTAGGATAAAAAGGAATAGCCTTGACACCCACATGCAATTTCTACGTGACTGGTAGCTTTACCAACTTAAAAACTGGGCGTTTGAAAACTGAATCTGCTGTCTTCACAGTGACTACCCGCACTACCTGGTCAGCACCTGGATGTATGGCAATAACACGGGCAAGTTGCCATGACATTAGTGGACGTGTCGGTGAATTAACAATAACCAAATCGTCGACATCTAATGTGGGCTTGTGCGTAAACCATTTTTGGCGTCCCTGCAACGTATGTAAATACTCGCGTGACCATCTGCGCCAAAATGATTGTTGAGCCTGCTTTACTAACTGCCAACGACTCAATCGATTCATAGATACGTGGGTGATATCAGGCTCTGGAATTGCCATGAGTGGTTGGCCAATCAGGAAATGTCCGGGTGTCAAAGCGCCGAGATCGTTTGGATCGCTAGACACCGCCGTCAGTGGGCGCGAATTTAAAACACTTTCAATGCGGGTGAAGAAAGTACTTAATTCTTCTGCCGTCAAAACTTGGTCTCCGATTACCTTTCGTAAATGGTTCTTCGCACTCTTGATGGCTGCTTCCCATATACCCCCGAAATGGGGCGCCGCTGGAGGGTTGAACTTCCACGTGCACGTGGTCCGGGAATGAAGAGCATCTTGTGTCTTAGTCTCATTAAGGAATGCTTTGATTTGACGAGCTGCCCCAACATAATTCGTACCACAATCAGAGTGTACCTCAACCGGTACGCCACGACGAGCGACAAAGCGTTCAAAAGCTGCCAGAAAAGACTCGGTAGACAAATCAAACACCAGTTCTAAATGAACTGCCTTGACCGAAAGACATACGAATAAGGCTAGGTAGGCCTTAGTTGATTTAGAGTTTCTCCGGCGACACTCCTTTATCATGAACGGTCCTCCGTAATCCGTACCAACGAACGAAAATGGACGATGAGGTTGAACTCTGGTGGCTGGTAGGTCCGCCATAAACGGCTGCGGGCACGCCGCCCTATGCCGCACACACGGAACGCACGCATGAATCACCTGTCTAACTGCAGCGCGGCCGGAAACTATCCAAAATCGTCGACAGATCATATTCATTACGAGCTTTGGACCGGCATGAAGTAAAATTGAATGATAATGTCGAATAATTAATGATGTTAAGTGTGAATTTTTTGGCAACAGTACTGGATGTTTGGCTTCTTCGCCGAGTGCCGAAAACTTGAGTCGACCTCCTACGCGAATGATCCCTTTTTCGTCCAGAAATGGTGCAAGCTGCACCAATGTACTCGGTGTGATTGGTGATGTTGACTGCGATAATAACTGCTTCAGCAATGGAGATCAATACGCTTCTTGCGTTATTTTAATGATAACACATAGAATGTGATCTGATTCTATACGACTGATGGCACCACTTACAATAGGCTGTCGACGACAACGATTAACAAATCGAAAACAAAAGGCTAGTACTCGCTGCATCCTTGACAGAGTTGAGAACCGCCATTACACTCCTTCAACCTCGACTTCATTTTGGATGTGCAAAACATTTTTTGAGTGACGTTTATACTCTGGTAATTGTTCCGGTAGAATCCGTGACAACATCGACTTTGGCCAATGACATTCTGGATGTTGTAGAAAACCAGGACCTGTGATGTGTAGTTGACATTCAACTAGCTCTTGAGAAAGGAGTCCACGTGAGGCTGGATCAGCCGCATTCTCCTTGGAGCGAACATGTGCCCATTCGCACTGTGGTAACAGTTTTTTAATTTGTGAAATCCGGTTCGTAACAAAAACCTTAAAATCTTTCGGCTCCGCCATCAACCATGAAAGAACGATCGTAGAATCCGAGAATGCACACACACGACTTACTGGTACCACTCCTGTATGATAGTTAGTCGGTGTGCTAACAACCGTGCCAGCAATACTGCAGCACACAACTCAAGTCGAGGTATTGTCAATGACGTATCCACATGTGAAGATTTCAGCGGGGCGCTTTCGTTTTACTCTAGCAAATTTGAATTTGATCAAATTACTTAATTTGAAAATAGTTTACATCAAACATTTTATTTTTAAATTAAATTAAATATTTTTTTTTATATACTTCCCTTGATTAGTACAAAAAAAAGGTAAATTGTTCATTCATGGAGAATTAATAAATAAATTCCATAATTTCCTATCTACTATGACTAATAGGTTATGTGATTCGAATTAAATTTATGAATACACACAAATAACTTAAACTATTTCATTTCTAATAAATATCATCAACCTAACTATACTATGTATACTTGAGCATAGCATTTTGTAGTATTTCATTTTATTTTATACTATTAAATGTCTACAAGAACGGTAATTTGTAATCAACCCTTTATTTTTAATATTACATTTATTCCAAAACTAATATAAATTTGTTTCTACAAAATGTAAAACAAATGTTATGTGTAGCATCAATTTGTTTTTGATAAATATATTAGTGTAAACACAGGAAATATAAACATTAAATTTAAAAATTTTTTGTCAAATGCTTTTATTAGTGGATGGTAATAAAAAATGTAATAAAAACATCTACATAGATATCCTCTCATACTTTATTTATTTATAAATTTTTCAATTTTGAATTGTTATAATAAATACAAATAAATGATAATATATCTATAGGCTTTTTATCTTATTTTTATATTTCTTGTTGGATCGCTTAAGATTTTACTTAAAATATATATTTTTATATTAACACAGCATGGTTGGTTAAAAAAAGAAAATAATTGTTCATCCCTAGAGAATTAAAATCATATATCACACTATAATACATTGGAAATTATTTCATTTAAATGTATTTTTTTGAAAGGGATTATAACATCCACTCTAAGATATTTCATTTTATAATATTGTATTTCATTTTATATCTATAGAAATCGAAAATAATGGTAAATTTAAAGCAGAAGCTTGAACATAATTTTTACATTTTTTATATGCCTATTCTCACATTATGGTTACAAAATGTTAAATATATCATATAACTGGCATCA
The DNA here is from genome assembly GCA_019022885.1 of Schlechtendalia chinensis. Lineage (NCBI taxonomy): Eukaryota > Metazoa > Arthropoda > Insecta > Hemiptera > Aphididae > Schlechtendalia > Schlechtendalia chinensis. The sequence continues at coordinate 48,180,999 of CM032339.1, forward strand.
TTTTGTGTTTAATAAGAATATTGGTATAAACTACAAAAATATAAGCCTTCGCTCAATAATTTGTTATACATGTTCGTAATTGGATATTTGTTGTGACGCGAATGCCTACGCTTAAAATTCCGTCGCGTAAGGCGGATACTCGTCACGGTTAACGCCGGTTGGAAATATTTGTAAAATAATAATAATTGAAAGGAAAAAAAAGAAACAATATTAATAGTAAATGGACTGTAAGACAAAATATATTATGGCGACATGATATACAAAACAAGTAAACTTAATCACTAGCTTATCATCTAGGTGGTTTAACAACTGTATCATGCGACACAAAAACAAAGTATAATTAAAGGTGATAGCATACGCCGAGGTATCGAGACAAAACAGCTGAACTGGACGATGACGGCGGCAATCCATCCAGTGTTCCCAACGATGCAACGCGTACACACGCGGAAGGTAACGTCACCGAGACGTAGCACGTGTACAAACGCGACAAGTGAACATCACACGATGCAATGCGTACATACGCGAAAAGTAACGTCACCGAGACGTAAAACGCGACAAATGAACATCACACGATGCACCGCGAACACACGTGAGAAGTAACGTCGTCGAGACGTAAATCGCGTAAAACGCGACAAATTAACATCACAAACGACGTACCGCGAACACACGTGAGAAGTAACGTCGCAGAGACGTAAAATTATGGACGCACCGCACGTCCGAAATTTAACCAAAATGTTTGTCCGTATATCCGCACACCGTACGCGCCGACGAACGACTCGACTGACTCGATCGACGCACTCGTCACAATCGCTGCTTTGTAATGGCGCGGGGGGTGGCAGGGTACTCTTCTAAAATGTTCGATGACACCCCGCTCCCCGCACCATGCAAATCTTATCTGCTCGTCCGGACATCCTCCCGCCGTTGAAAGTGGAAGCTTTCAAACAAGATTTCATAACAATATAACAACGACAACGCAGTTTTGTACTCGATACATAACAAAATTAAAATAAGGTAGTAGGATAGTACAATTAAGACAGTAAAAAAAAAATGAACAACTTATTAAATGATAATTATAATATAAAATTAGGAATAGGTTAGGATAAAAAGGAATAGCCTTGACACCCACATGCAATTTCTACGTGACTGGTAGCTTTACCAACTTAAAAACTGGGCGTTTGAAAACTGAATCTGCTGTCTTCACAGTGACTACCCGCACTACCTGGTCAGCACCTGGATGTATGGCAATAACACGGGCAAGTTGCCATGACATTAGTGGACGTGTCGGTGAATTAACAATAACCAAATCGTCGACATCTAATGTGGGCTTGTGCGTAAACCATTTTTGGCGTCCCTGCAACGTATGTAAATACTCGCGTGACCATCTGCGCCAAAATGATTGTTGAGCCTGCTTTACTAACTGCCAACGACTCAATCGATTCATAGATACGTGGGTGATATCAGGCTCTGGAATTGCCATGAGTGGTTGGCCAATCAGGAAATGTCCGGGTGTCAAAGCGCCGAGATCGTTTGGATCGCTAGACACCGCCGTCAGTGGGCGCGAATTTAAAACACTTTCAATGCGGGTGAAGAAAGTACTTAATTCTTCTGCCGTCAAAACTTGGTCTCCGATTACCTTTCGTAAATGGTTCTTCGCACTCTTGATGGCTGCTTCCCATATACCCCCGAAATGGGGCGCCGCTGGAGGGTTGAACTTCCACGTGCACGTGGTCCGGGAATGAAGAGCATCTTGTGTCTTAGTCTCATTAAGGAATGCTTTGATTTGACGAGCTGCCCCAACATAATTCGTACCACAATCAGAGTGTACCTCAACCGGTACGCCACGACGAGCGACAAAGCGTTCAAAAGCTGCCAGAAAAGACTCGGTAGACAAATCAAACACCAGTTCTAAATGAACTGCCTTGACCGAAAGACATACGAATAAGGCTAGGTAGGCCTTAGTTGATTTAGAGTTTCTCCGGCGACACTCCTTTATCATGAACGGTCCTCCGTAATCCGTACCAACGAACGAAAATGGACGATGAGGTTGAACTCTGGTGGCTGGTAGGTCCGCCATAAACGGCTGCGGGCACGCCGCCCTATGCCGCACACACGGAACGCACGCATGAATCACCTGTCTAACTGCAGCGCGGCCGGAAACTATCCAAAATCGTCGACAGATCATATTCATTACGAGCTTTGGACCGGCATGAAGTAAAATTGAATGATAATGTCGAATAATTAATGCTGTTAAGTGTGAATTTTTTGGCAACAGTACTGGATGTTTGGCTTCTTCGCCGAGTGCCGAAAACTTGAGTCGACCTCCTACGCGAATGATCCCTTTTTCGTCCAGAAATGGTGCAAGCTGCACCAATGTACTCGGTGTGATTGGTGATGTTGACTGCGATAATAACTGCTTCAGCAATGGAGATCAATACGCTTCTTGCGTTATTTTAATGATAACACATAGAATGTGATCTGATTCTATACGACTGATGGCACCACTTACAATAGGCTGTCGACGACAACGATTAACAAATCGAAAACAAAAGGCTAGTACTCGCTGCATCCTTGACAGAGTTGAGAACCGCCATTACACTCCTTCAACCTCGACTTCATTTTGGATGTGCAAAACATTTTTTGAGTGACGTTTATACTCTGGTAATTGTTCCGGTAGAATCCGTGACAACATCGACTTTGGCCAATGACATTCTGGATGTTGTAGAAAACCAGGACCTGTGATGTGTAGTTGACATTCAACTAGCTCTTGAGAAAGGAGTCCACGTGAGGCTGGATCAGCCGCATTCTCCTTGGAGCGAACATGTGCCCATTCGCACTGTGGTAACAGTTTTTTAATTTGTGAAATCCGGTTCGTAACAAAAACCTTAAAATCTTTCGGCTCCGCCATCAACCATGAAAGAACGATCGTAGAATCCGAGAATGCACACACACGACTTACTGGTACCACCTCCTGTATGATAGTTAGTCGGTGTGCTAACAACCGTGCCAGCAATACTGCAGCACACAACTCAAGTCGAGGTATTGTCAATGACGTATCCACATGTGAAGATTTCAGCGGGGCGCTTTCGTTTTACTCTAGCAACTTTGAATTTGATCAAATTACTTAATTTGAAAATAGTTTACATCAAACATTTTATTTTTAAATTAAATTAAATTTTTTTTTATATACTTCCCTTGATTAGTACAAAAAAAAGGTAAATTGTTCATTCATGGAGAATTAATAAATAAATTCCATAATTTCCTATCTACTATGACTAATAGGTTATGTGATTCGAATTAAATTTATGAATACACACAAATAACTTAAACTATTTCATTTCTAATAAATATCATCAACCTAACTATACTATGTATACTTGAGCATAGCATTTTGTAGTATTTCATTTTATTTTATACTATTAAATGTCTACAAGAACGGTAATTTGTAATCAACCCTTTATTTTTAATATTACATTTATTCCAAAACTAATATAAATTTGTTTCTACAAAATGTAAAACAAATGTTATGTGTAGCATCAATTTGTTTTTGATAAATATATTAGTGTAAACACAGGAAATATAAACATTAAATTTAAAAATTTTTTGTCAAATGCTTTTATTAGTGGATGGTAATAAAAAATGTAATAAAAACATCTACATAGATATCCTCTCATACTTTATTTATTTATAAATTTTTCAATTTTGAATTGTTATAATAAATACAAATAAATGATAATATATCTATAGGCTTTTTATCTTATTTTTATATTTCTTGTTGGATCGCTTAAGATTTTACTTAAAATATATATTTTTATATTAACACAGCATGGTTGGTTAAAAAAAGAAAATAATTGTTCATCCCTAGAGAATTAAAATCATATATCACACTATAATACATTGGAAATTATTTCATTTAAATGTATTTTTTTGAAAGGGATTATAACATCCACTCTAAGATATTTCATTTTATAATATTGTATTTCATTTTATATCTATAGAAATCGAAAATAATGGTAAATTTAAAGCAGAAGCTTGAACATAATTTTTACATTTTTTATATGCCTATTCTCACATTATGGTTACAAAATGTTAAATATATCATATAACTGGCATCATTTTGTGTTTAATAAGAATATTGGTATAAACTACAAAAATATAAGCCTTCGCTCAATAATTTGTTATACATGTTCGTAATTGGATATTTGTTGTGACGCGAATGCCTACGCTTAAAATTCCGTCGCGTAAGGCGGATACTCGTCACGGTTAACGCCGGTTGGAAATATTTGTAAAATAATAATAATTGAAAGGAAAAAAAAAGAAACAATATTAATAGTAAATGGACTGTAAGACAAAATATATTATGGCGACATGATATACAAAACAAGTAAACTTAATCACTAGCTTATCATCTAGGTGGTTTAACAACTGTATCATGCGACACAAAAACAAAGTATAATTAAAGGTGATAGCATACGCCGAGGTATCGAGACAAAACAGCTGAACTGGACGATGACGGCGGCAATCCATCCAGTGTTCCCAACGATGCAACGCGTACACACGCGGAAGGTAACGTCACCGAGACGTAGCACGTGTACAAACGCGACAAGTGAACATCACACGATGCAATGCGTACATACGCGAAAAGTAACGTCACCGAGACGTAAAACGCGACAAATGAACATCACACGATGCACCGCGAACACACGTGAGAAGTAACGTCGTCGAGACGTAAATCGCGTAAAACGCGACAAATTAACATCACACGACGTACACGCGAAAAACGTCACGAGACGTAAAACGCGACAAATAATCACACGATGCACCGCAACCATGAGAAGTAACGCAAACTTTGACGTGGATACTCGGGCAAAATGGCGTATCACGCGACGAACGACTCAATGCTTGTCGAGTCTTAAAAAAAATCACTGTTATAAAATCGCGGTTGATCCATTTAATAATCTTAAAATCTTCAGGACCCCGAAACCTACGACATTTATTTATTCTGTTTGATATCTTTTCCGCTGTTGAAAGTTGTAAAATTTTCCTGATTATAATTATAAAAATGAAAGCTTTACTGATAAAAATTTAAGTTTGGAGTAATAAAGGTTTAAAAAAATGACATTTAATGATAATTAAAAATTAATAGGAATAGAAAAAAAAATAGTTAAAATTTTTGGAAAAATTTAAATAAACTGGGGTTTTAATTGCTTCAAAAACTTGAGTCGACCTCCTACGCGAATGATCCCTTTTTCGTCCAGAAATGGTGCAAGCTGCACCAATGTACTCGGTGTGATTGGTGATGTTGACTGCGATAATAACTGCTTCAGCAATGGAGATCAATACGCTTCTTGCGTTATTTTAATGATAAACACATAGAATGTGATCTGATTCTATACGACTGATGGCACCACTTACAATAGGCTGTCGACGACAACGATTAACAAATCGAAAACAAAAGGCTAGTACTCGCTGCATCCTTGACAGAGTTGAGAACCGCCATTACACTCCTTCAACCTCGACTTCATTTGGATGTGCAAAACATTTTTTGAGTGACGTTTATACTCTGGTAATTGTTCCGGTAGAATCCGTGACAACATCGACTTTGGCCAATGACATTCTGGATGTTGTAGAAAAACCAGGACCTGTGATGTGTAGTTGACATTCAACTAGCTCTTGAGAAAGGAGTCCACGTGAGGCTGGATCAGCCGCATTCTCCTTGGAGCGAACATGTGCCCATTCGCACTGTGGTAACAGTTTTTTAATTTGTGAAATCCGGTTCGTAACAAAAACCTTAAAATCTTTCGGCTCCGCCATCAACCATGAAAGAACGATCGTAGAATCCGAGAATGCACACACACGACTTACTGGTACCACCTCCTGTATGATAGTTAGTCGGTGTGCTAACAACCGTGCCAGCAATACTGCAGCACACAACTCAAGTCGAGGTATTGTCAATGACGTATCCACATGTGAAGATTTCAGCGGGGCGCTTTCGTTTTACTCTAGCAAATTTGAATTTGATCAAATTACTTAATTTGAAAATAGTTTACATCAAACATTTTATTTTTAAATTAAATTAAATATTTTTTTTTATATACTTCCCTTGATTAGTACAAAAAAAAGGTAAATTGTTCATTCATGGAGAATTAATAAATAAATTCCATAATTTCCTATCTACTATGACTAATAGGTTATGTGATTCGAATTAAATTTATGAATACACACAAATAACTTAAACTATTTCATTTCTAATAAATATCATCAACCTAACTATACTATGTATACTTGAGCATAGCATTTTGTAGTATTTCATTTTATTTTATACTATTAAATGTCTACAAGAACGGTAATTTGTAATCAACCCTTTATTTTTAATATTACATTTATTCCAAAACTAATATAAATTTGTTTCTACAAAATGTAAAACAAATGTTATGTGTAGCATCAATTTGTTTTTGATAAATATATTAGTGTAAACACAGGAAATATAAACATTAAATTTAAAAATTTTTTGTCAAATGCTTTTATTAGTGGATGGTAATAAAAAATGTAATAAAAACATCTACATAGATATCCTCTCATACTTTATTTATTTATAAATTTTTCAATTTTGAATTGTTATAATAAATACAAATAAATGATAATATATCTATAGGCTTTTTATCTTATTTTTATATTTCTTGTTGGATCGCTTAAGATTTTACTTAAAATATATATTTTTATATTAACACAGCATGGTTGGTTAAAAAAAGAAAATAATTGTTCATCCCTAGAGAATTAAAATCATATATCACACTATAATACATTGGAAATTATTTCATTTAAATGTATTTTTTTGAAAGGGATTATAACATCCACTCTAAGATATTTCATTTTATAATATTGTATTTCATTTTATATCTATAGAAATCGAAAATAATGGTAAATTTAAAGCAGAAGCTTGAACATAATTTTTACATTTTTTATATGCCTATTCTCACATTATGGTTACAAAATGTTAAATATATCATATAACTGGCATCATTTTGTGTTTAATAAGAATATTGGTATAAACTACAAAAATATAAGCCTTCGCTCAATAATTTGTTATACATGTTCGTAATTGGATATTTGTTGTGACGCGAATGCCTACGCTTAAAATTCCGTCGCGTAAGGCGGATACTCGTCACGGTTAACGCCGGTTGGAAATATTTGTAAAATAATAATAATTGAAAGGAAAAAAAAAGAAACAATATTAATAGTAAATGGACTGTAAGACAAAATATATTATGGCGACATGATATACAAAACAAGTAAACTTAATCACTAGCTTATCATCTAGGTGGTTTAACAACTGTATCATGCGACACAAAAACAAAGTATAATTAAAGGTGATAGCATACGGCGAGGTATCGAGACAAAACAGCTGAACTGGACGATGACGGCGGCAATCCATCCAGTGTTCCCAACGATGCAACGCGTACACACGCGGAAGGTAACGTCACCGAGACGTAGCACGTGTACAAACGCGACAAGTGAACATCACACGATGCAATGCGTACATACGCGAAAAGTAACGTCACCGAGACGTAAAACGCGACAAATGAACATCACACGATGCACCGCGAACACACGTGAGAAGTAACGTCGTCGAGACGTAAATCGCGTAAAACGCGACAAATTAACATCACACGATGCACCGCGTACACACGTGAAAAGTAACGTCGCCGAGACGTAAAACGCGACAAATGAACGTATCACGACGTACCGCGAACACACGTGAGAAGTAACGTCGCAGAGACGTAAAATTATGGACGCACCGCACGTCCGAAATTTAACCAAAATGTTTGTCCGTATATCCGCACACCGTACGCGCCGACGAACGACTCGACTGACTCGATCGACGCACTCGTCACAATCGCTGCTTTGTAATGGCGCGGGGGGAGGCAGGGTACTCTTCTAAAATGTTCGATGACACCCCGCTCCCCGCACCATGCAAATCTTATCTGCTCGTCCGGACATCCTCCCGCCGTTGAAAGTGGAAGCTTTCAAACAAGATTTCATAACAATATAACAACGACAACGCAGTTTTGTACTCGATACATAACAAAATTAAAATAAGGTAGTAGGATAGTACAATTAAGACAGTAAAAAAAAAATGAACAACTTATTAAATGATAATTATAATATAAAATTAGGAATAGGTTAGGATAAAAAGGAATAGCCTTGACACCCACATGCAATTTCTACGTGACTGGTAGCTTTACCAACTTAAAAACTGGGCGTTTGAAAACTGAATCTGCTGTCTTCACAGTGACTACCCGCACTACCTGGTCAGCACCTGGATGTATGGCAATAACACGGGCAAGTTGCCATGACATTAGTGGACGTGTCGGTGAATTAACAATAACCAAATCGTCGACATCTAATGTGGGCTTATGCGTAAACCATTTTTGGCGTCCCTGCAACGTATGTATAAATACTCGCGTGACCATCTGCGCCAAAATGATTGTTGAGCCTGCTTTACTAACTGCCAACGACTCAATCGATTCATAGATACGTGGGTGATATCAGGCTCTGGAATTGCCATGAGTGGTTGGCCAATCAGGAAATGTCCGGGTGTCAAAGCGCCGAGATCGTTTGGATCGCTAGACACCGCCGTCAGTGGGCGCGAATTTAATACACTTTCAATGCGGGTGAAGAAAGTACTTAATTCTTCTGCCGTCAAAACTTGGTCTCCGATTACCTTTCGTAAATGGTTCTTCGCACTCTTGATGGCTGCTTCCCATATACCCCCGAAATGGGGCGCCGCTGGAGGGTTGAACTTCCACGTGCACGTGGTCCGGGAATGAAGAGCATCTTGTGTCTTAGTCTCATTAAGGAATGCTTTGATTTGACGAGCTGCCCCAACATAATTCGTACCACAATCAGAGTGTACCTCAACCGGTACGCCACGACGAGCGACAAAGCGTTCAAAAGCTGCCAGAAAAGACTCGGTAGACAAATCAAACACCAGTTCTAAATGAACTGCCTTGACCGAAAGACATACGAATAAGGCTAGGTAGGCCTTAGTTGATTTAGAGTTTCTCCGGCGACACTCCTTTATCATGAACGGTCCTCCGTAATCCGTACCAACGAACGAAAATGGACGATGAGGTTGAACTCTGGTGGCTGGTAGGTCCGCCATAAACGGCTGCGGGCACGCCGCCCTATGCCGCACACACGGAACGCACGCATGAATCACCTGTCTAACTGCAGCGCGGCCGGAAACTATCCAAAATCGTCGACAGATCATATTCATTACGAGCTTTGGACCGGCATGAAGTAAAATTGAATGATAATGTCGAATAATTAATGATGTTAAGTGTGAATTTTTTGGCAACAGTACTGGATGTTTGGCTTCTTCGCCGAGTGCCGAAAACTTGAGTCGACCTCCTACGCGAATGATCCCTTTTTCGTCCAGAAATGGTGCAAGCTGCACCAATGTACTCGGTGTGATTGGTGATGTTGACTGCGATAATAACTGCTTCAGCAATGGAGATCAATACGCTTCTTGCGTTATTTTAATGATAACACATAGAATGTGATCTGATTCTATACGACTGATGGCACCACTTACAATAGGCTGTCGACGACAACGATTAACAAATCGAAAACAAAAGGCTAGTACTCGCTGCATCCTTGACAGAGTTGAGAACCGCCATTACACTCCTTCAACCTCGACTTCATTTTGGATGTGCAAAACATTTTTTGAGTGACGTTTATACTCTGGTAATTGTTCCGGTAGAATCCGTGACAACATCGACTTTGGCCAATGACATTCTGGATGTTGTAGAAAACCAGGACCTGTGATGTGTAGTTGACATTCAACTAGCTCTTGAGAAAGGAGTCCACGTGAGGCTGGATCAGCCGCATTCTCCTTGGAGCGAACATGTGCCCATTCGCACTGTGGTAACAGTTTTTTAATTTGTGAAATCCGGTTCGTAACAAAAACCTTAAAATCTTTCGGCTCCGCCATCAACCATGAAAGAACGATCGTAGAATCCGAGAATGCACACACACGACTTACTGGTACCACCTCCTGTATGATAGTTAGTCGGTGTGCTAACAACCGTGCCAGCAATACTGCAGCACACAACTCAAGTCGAGGTATTGTCAATGACGTATCCACATGTGAAGATTTCAGCGGGGCGCTTTCGTTTTACTCTAGCAAATTTGAATTTGATCAAATTACTTAATTTGAAAATAGTTTACATCAAACATTTTATTTTTAAATTAAATTAAATATTTTTTTTTATATACTTCCCTTGATTAGTACAAAAAAAAGGTAAATTGTTCATTCATGGAGAATTAATAAATAAATTCCATAATTTCCTATCTACTATGACTAATAGGTTATGTGATTCGAATTAAATTTATGAATACACACAAATAACTTAAACTATTTCATTTCTAATAAATATCATCAACCTAACTATACTATGTATACTTGAGCATAGCATTTTGTAGTATTTCATTTTATTTTATACTATTAAATGTCTACAAGAACGGTAATTTGTAATCAACCCTTTATTTTTAATATTACATTTATTCCAAAACTAATATAAATTTGTTTCTACAAAATGTAAAACAAATGTTATGTGTAGCATCAATTTGTTTTTGATAAATATATTAGTGTAAACACAGGAAATATAAACATTAAATTTAAAAATTTTTTGTCAAATGCTTTTATTAGTGGATGGTAATAAAAAATGTAATAAAAACATCTACATAGATATCCTCTCATACTTTATTTATTTATAAATTTTTCAATTTTGAATTGTTATAATAAATACAAATAAATGATAATATATCTATAGGCTTTTTATCTTATTTTTATATTTCTTGTTGGATCGCTTAAGATTTTACTTAAAATATATATTTTTATATTAACACAGCATGGTTGGTTAAAAAAAGAAAATAATTGTTCATCCCTAGAGAATTAAAATCATATATCACACTATAATACATTGGAAATTATTTCATTTAAATGTATTTTTTTGAAAGGGATTATAACATCCACTCTAAGATATTTCATTTTATAATATTGTATTTCATTTTATATCTATAGAAATCGAAAATAATGGTAAATTTAAAGCAGAAGCTTGAACATAATTTTTACATTTTTTATATGCCTATTCTCACATTATGGTTACAAAATGTTAAATATATCATATAACTGGCATCATTTTGTGTTTAATAAGAATATTGGTATAAACTACAAAAATATAAGCCTTCGCTCAATAATTTGTTATACATGTTCGTAATTGGATATTTGTTGTGACGCGAATGCCTACGCTTAAAATTCCGTCGCGTAAGGCGGATACTCGTCACGGTTAACGCCGGTTGGAAATATTTGTAAAATAATAATAATTGAAAGGAAAAAAAAAGAAACAATATTAATAGTAAATGGACTGTAAGACAAAATATATTATGGCGACATGATATACAAAACAAGTAAACTTAATCACTAGCTTATCATCTAGGTGGTTTAACAACTGTATCATGCGACACAAAAACAAAGTATAATTAAAGGTGATAGCATACGGCGAGGTATCGAGACAAAACAGCTGAACTGGACGATGACGGCGGCAATCCATCCAGTGTTCCCAACGATGCAACGCGTACACACGCGGAAGGTAACGTCACCGAGACGTAGCACGTGTACAAACGCGACAAGTGAACATCACACGATGCAATGCGTACATACGCGAAAAGTAACGTCACCGAGACGTAAAACGCGACAAATGAACATCACACGATGCACCGCGAACACACGTGAGAAGTAACGTCGTCGAGACGTAAATCGCGTAAAACGCGACAAGTGAACATCACACGATGCAATGCGTACATACGCGAAAAGTAACGTCACCGAGACGTAAAACGCGACAAATGAACATCACACGATGCACCGCGAACACACATGAGAAGTAACGTCACAGACTATATGAAAACAGATGGATCACTCGGGATGTAAACAAAAAATATGATGCGCTTATCACGCGACGAAATCAGTATGACTACAAATCAGGCATAAAATGTCGTAGTCCTTAATAAGAATAATGTCACACTGATTATCCAACAATTCGCGGACAATTTGATCCCTATTTAATAAATACCATTAAAATTCTTAAAACCAGGTACCTGCATTCTTTTAGGAAATCCTACAGAGCTCTTTTATTTATTATTAATTCTGTATTGATATCATTTCACTCAAGCGTGTCTGATAACCTGTCTGTCATCAAAATTTCCTGAGTGTACTGTCAAGTTTTTATTTAAAAAATGAATAGCCTAAAAAACTGGAATGAAGTGCTCAGTTAGGTTTTGTCAAGTAAAGGTAGTGATAGGAATAAAAGTTTTTTCAAATACCCCAATGACGAGCGGTTCTTGCGACGTGGATAAATAATTGTAAGACTGGAGACCTAATCGAAGCACTCCAATAAAAAAAATAGTTATAAAAATTTGTCAGGAACATTTTGAAAATAAAAATGTTTTTAAATGCTACAACCAAAAACAGAATAGTTTTCAATGCTATTTCCAACAAAATTTAATGGTAAGTACTATTCAAATAATTTTAAATGTCATTCAATAAAATTTTTTTTTATATATAAATTAAAAAGATATCATTAATTAATTTTGATCTTTATAAACTAATTCTTGCTTTATTTGTAAATTTCAGATGAAATATTGTTTGCGAGAAAAGAGGCAGAAGAACAGTGTAAGGTACATGTAGAACTGACATCTGATGATGGTTTGAAAACTGCAACATAATTATATATATGTATAAACATTAAGTATTTTAATATAATATGCATCATTAAGTGTATAATGTGTACTTGCTTTGTTGAACTTGATCATTGTAATATTGTAATAACGTTAAAATATAAATACTAAATTGTAATTGTTTTATATTTATTTATAAATAAATATTATATATTCAAAATAAATATTCTGTTGTTTTATGATTATGATGACACATAGATAATAAGTATATACAATAATATTTTAAAATATCTGTACAGTAATTTATTTTTGCAAATGTTACTACATTGATAACGTCGCATCCAATCAGGACACCTTATTTTTCTGAACAATAGATTTTGACGGAGTGATCCATCTGTTTTCATATAGTCTGTGGTAACGTCGTCGAGACGTAAAATTATGGACGCACCGCACGTCCGAAATTTAACCAAAATATTTGTCCGTATATCCGCAACTTGTTCATTATTAATAAATTAAACTAAAATTTCATTATTTTTTGCCTAATAAAACCTATATATTCTGTGATTCGACTAAACCCTAATACCACCCTCTGGAAATTATTTAATATAATATATTTATTTTCAACAAGTTTATAATATGTTCACCAGTATATTGCACATCATAGTATTTTATTCCTCTTTATAGATGCCAGTAACAACAAGACATGTAATTTTTAATTGACAACTTTTTATTGAATATTACATTTATTCTGAGCCTATATTAAATTTGTGTCTAAATATTAAAAACATATGTAATGAGTGGCTTCACATTGAGTTTAATTAGAATTATGGTATGAACTACAAAAATATAAGCATTTAAATAAAATAATTTTTAACAAATAATCCTAATTATAACATTGTAACTAGTTTTTATGTTAAATAAATTTATTAAATTACATGATATATTTTTATTTTTTTTGCTTTAATCCTTAATAAAATTTTAAATTTAATATTGTAATATTAAAGAATAATTAATCGTTATGTAATTACAGGGGTTTTTATAATTTATTAATATTCCTTATTGGTGCATTGCAATTTTAAATTTGTTTAGTTTTGAATTTTAAATATTGCAAACATATTTCATTTATAAATAAATGTAGAAGTATTTTAATAAATCTAATGACCCAGTTAAAATACATTGTTGAAATATTTTGACTTTGGAATATCAAAATGAAGAAAAAC